>MU194521.1:831-18813 GCA_016904865.1 Pissodes strobi
CACGTGAGACGTTTGCGCATCTACAAGCGTATAAAAAAGTCACCTTTTTAGACAGTTGTACAAAATAGTATATTATTTTATATGGAGGAAAAGTAATACTTTTCATGGCGCGCTCGTGTTTAACAGCCGAACGGAGTGAGGCTGGTAATAGAGAGCAAGCCATGAAAAGTTACTTTTCCTCCAAATAAAATATGCTGTTTTTTCTTCAAATGTCGACAAATTAATACAAAAACGTCTCTTTTTAATAGTAATAATAATTATTATTAAAGATAAATGGGTTCGCAAGACGGCTTAGACCGGTGCGGTATCGGTGAATAGGCTCAGTTTGCTGCTATAGTAATGTCACATAAAGCTGTCAGTGGACACTGTCAACAATAATTATTTTTTTAAAATTGCGTCTTCGATTGCGTTTTAATTCCGTATTGATAAGCAGTTATTGAGTAAGTTCGATTAAATAATAACCAATTTGTTCCTAAATTAGTGATTTTTAGAAATGCAGTCACAAATTGAGTGATAAATACAAATTTTAGTTTAATAACTCTTGAGTTGTTGACGCTTATTTTGATGTTTGTTTGTATTGTATCTATGTTGATATGACAACACTTTTACCTCCGCCGGCAGAAAAGTGAAAAGTAAAGCTCCGGCGGAGGAAAAACGAAACTTCACTGCCGCCTACACAGTCGAGTAATGATGGATTTAATGACGTTTGAAGAAAATAGTTATTTATGCAACAAGTGCGTAAAGTTACCCTTTTCCAAGAGCCGCAAGGGAGTGTGCCAATCACATGAGTAAAAAACAATTACGTATGAGTTACATACAATACTTTCTCTACTTCCTAGAAATAAACTACATCAAAATAAAACAATTTATCTCTCGCAGTACTGCGTAAAAAAATATATATTTAGGCACTGGTGCTTAATAAGTAATATTTTATATTTCGTATTTTACTTTATGCACTAGTGCATACAAGTTCGCACTGTGAAGCGCGTAAAGTTAATTAGCACTTTGATGACTAGGGGCTTTTTGAATTAAGAATTCAAATCCGTTAACAATTTTCCTTCAATTGATAATATTTATGATGAATTCTGTGCTTAAAACCCCAAAACTTTTTCACGCCTACGCGTGTTTGACTTTTGGCAAAGAGAGTCTATTATCACACCGTTTTTAAACTTATATCGAGGTATTTGCTTTAAAGTATTTAATGCATCATCATAACATGGAATATCATATTACAAGTAATGAGCCAAAAGGCAGCAGTAGGATTCTAACCTAAATGAAAAAATTTGAAAGCAAATACCTTGAGTGGTTGCGTGCAGCGACAGCTATGAAGTATAACTTTTTTATCTAAAAATGGCGGCTGCAGTTAAAAGGATTTTTGTATACCTATGAAATTCCCATATAGTATGTTTCGGAAAATTGGTAACTAATCCAGTATTTACTGTGTTATAATTTGTCCCAATTTTATTTAATATGTACCGGGTGGCCAACTAAGAATGGCACTCGGCTATATCTGGAAAAGTAATTGTCGTAAAGACTTGCGGTAAAAGATTTATGAGTAAAGGTGCCAAGGGAAAATGTTGGAAATTATTTTTTTCTTCAAACGTCAGTAAATCCGTCATTACTCGACTGTGTAGGCGGCAGCGAAGTTTCGTTTTTCCTCCGCCGGAGCTTTACTTTTCACTTTTCCGCCGCCGGAGGTAAAAGTGTTGTCATAGCAACATAGATACAATACAAACAAACATCAAAATAAGCGTCAACAACTCAAGAGTTATTAAACTAAAATTTGTATTTATCACTCAATTTGCGACTGCATTTCTAAAAATCACTAATTTAGGAACAAATTGGTTATTATTTAATCGAACTTACACAATAACTGCTTATCAATACGGAATTAAAATGCAATCGAAAGCGCAATTTTAAAAATATAATTATTGTTGACAGTGTCCACTGACAGCTTTATGTTACATTACTATAGCAACAACCTGAGCCTATTCACCGACATCGCACCGGTCTAAGCCGTCTTGCGAACCCACTTATCTTTAATAATAATAATTATTACTATTAAAAAGAGACGTTTTTGGATTAATTTTTCGACATTTGAAGAAAAAACAGCATATTTTATTTGGAGGAAAAGTTACTTTTCATGGCTTGCTCTCTATTACCAGCCTCACTCCGTTCGGCTGTTAAACACTAGCGCGCCATGAAAAGTATTACTTTTCCTCCATATAAAATAATATACTATTAAGTCTCCAAAATGGCCGCCAAGGGGCATAATAGCCATCTTAAATTTTAAAACCCGTTTTTTTTTGCAAAATTTTCTTAAATTAAAAATAGTAGAATGCATTGCCATTTTAAAACAGGGATAAATTAAATTACTTTTTGTAAAACACGTTTTGCTCTAGCCCGTAAAGGAAAGTGATGGAACGTGTTCGAACATTTTCGGAAATAAATGTCAGTAACTTGAAAATGGCTGGACGGAACTTAAAAACTTATAGTCGTTGAAAATGGCTTTTTTCTTCAAACGTCAGTAAATCCGTCATTACTCGACTGTGCAGGCGGCCGTGAAGTTTCGTTTTTCCTCCGCCGGAGCTTTACTTTTCACTTTTCCGCCGGCGGAGGTAAAAGTGTTACCATAGCAACATAGATACAATACAAACAGACAACAAAATAAGCGTCAACAACTCAAGATTTATTAAACTACAATTTGTATTTATCACTCAATTTGTGACTGCATTTCTAAAAAATCACTAATTTAGGAACAAATTGGTTATTATTTAATCGAACTTACTCAATAACTGCTTATCAATACGGAATTAAAACGCAATCGGAGACCCAATCTTAAAAAATAATTATTGTTGACAGTGTCCACTGACAGCTTGATGTTACATTATATTAACCGACACCGGTCTAGGCAAGGCCACCTACGACCGTGGTCTAAGCCGCCTTGCGAACCCATTTATCTTTAATAATAATTAGATATTATTACTATTAAAAAGAGATGTTTTTGCATTAATTTGTCGACATTTGAAGAAAAAACAGCATATTTTATTTGGAGGAAAAGTTACTTTTCATGGCTTGCTCTCTATTACCAGCCACTCCGTTCGGCTGTTAAACACGAGCGCGCCATGAAAAGTATCACTTTTCCTCCATATAAAATAATATACTATTTTTAAGCTATCAATCGTGCCTTGCGTGGGGTGATTGCGACTTATCACCTAGCCTCTAGAGGGCGTTTTCTGACATAACAGCAAATAAGTCAGATTTTAAAAAATAAATAAATGCAACGATGCCACTATTTTAAAACAAAAGAGAGCCAAATGAGATCCTAATACGGTAGTGAAAACCGCATTTCGATATATCTCATCTAACCTAAAATATAGGTAAAAGAAATCAGAACACGAAATAAAATCGGATTTTGGGACATTTTTTCGAAAGGAAGAACCGTTGTTATTGTCCTCAATTTAGCACAATATATAATAATTTACTGCTAAAATAAAAACATAATTTTTAAAATCTCAATAATAATTAAAATTCAGTAAATATGAGTGAATTTTGCCGTTCTGTCCACACAAAATTCGAAATTTTTTAAAGAAACCAGGTAGGCTAGCGGCAACAGTTAGATATATTATCGTTGCATTGAAAATAAGCACGAAACAATGCATATCAAACACTTCTATGGGTAGAAAATTTATTTTTTACAAATAAGACCAACAAAATATCGCATACCGGCTTATATCTCAAAAACTAGCCCGCTAGAGGGTGTAACAGCCATCACTGTAAAATTAAGATTTTCGTCGTATTTTGACTGATCAACAGGTATCGAAAATATCTGGAGTTCCATTCTTACACATTTCCTGATTCTTTTTGTTCGCAGAACGAAGACTAATATTTGTTATATTTTTTAATTAAAATATTTGTTAAATAATAATATTTTTTGTCAATGGTCAAACCTACTTGAGTTAGTAAACGAATACCGTTAGCAGATATCATAAAGTCCGCGTGCATTCAATGATCAAAACTTCGAATTTCTTGAAGACCAAGCGGTTTATCGAGATCAAACAAGTAATACCTTTTTTCCTTAAAAATAACCAGTTGATTACATTTTTTATTCAAAATCGCGATAAAGTTTTAAAAACATCGATTCATCGTTGCCATCCCTAATTATCATTGCATTTAAACACTTCCACAAGTGGAAAATTAATTTTTTTTCAAAATACAGTCCCAAAAATATCTCATACACTGTAAAAAATCTGCAATCTTAATATGATTGACATTTAGTTATCGTCATTATAATTTTTGCGATTTAGTTTTCTAAAGCATAGGTACTTGCTTTCTTTAATAGTTCGAATTTTGTGTGGACACAAGGCCAATCAATATTCATATTGAATGAATATTAATTATTATTGAGATTTTAAATATTATGTTGGTATTTTAGCAGTAAAATAATATATATTGTGGTAAAATAACGATAATTACAATTCAATAGCAACGGATCTACTGAAAAACTATCCCAAAATCCGATTTTTTTTTAGTTTTGATTTATTTACTTATGTTTTCGGTTAGGTAAGGGATATCGAGATGCGGTTTTCACTGACGTATAACCTGTTTTAAAATTTAAGATGGCTATTACGTCCCCTAACGGTCATTTTGGAAACCTAAAAATAATTTCCAACATTACATAATAATATTTTTAAATCCATTTATAAATTATTGCTAAACGAAATCAATATAAATATTATTAATTTATGTCCAGAACATATCGAAAAACAATGCTTTACAAACAAATGAAATGGGAGTGTCTGAAAAATTTAGTTGCAATATACGTGACACCAAAGATGCTCAAAATAATCCACATAGAAAAATTAGAATTTTATCAAACCAATGATTTATTCTAAATTATTTTCATTATTATTTGCAAGCAGCGTGTGCGCTAAAATTTTGCTATTATTAAAATCAAGAAGTCTCCTGAAAAATTAAATTGATTATTTGTTTTACTGTAAATTATAGAACAGTGAAAAAAAATCGATACGTATTTTTTAATTTTCACTAAAGATGATTATTACGAGAGCTATGCCAGTTTTTAGTTTTGTATATATAGATATAATCGTTGACTGATTCTCAGCCAACGATATAATATACTAAGCATGGTGCGACGTAACAATTCATATACATGGTGACGTCATAAGCATATTTCATGGTGTTGTATCTGCCTCATTTTTCGAACTATGAAAAAAATAAAAAAACATGTGCACTTATTTTTGATGGGCTATCAAAATTAGCAATAAAAATTTTAATGAAACTTCCTCATTGTGGTATTCGCTTGACCACTAATTCCGACACGTTGACAACCACTAGGTACTCGATTATTCGCCAAACAATGAAACCTTGGAATGGCCTCCAGAAAGAGCAGACTATTCTACGCGATTCTCGAATCGCACAGACGTCCCAGGCGACCACTGATAAATTTTAGGGATTTAGCTGGATAAAAAAGTCAAAACTGAAACATGCTTTACCATAAAGTAGTTATCCTCCAAGTCCAAATAATGCTAAGAAACCCTCAGGTACTTACGCTATGCTTAGGTAAATCAATCATCAACTTAGTTGACTATGTTTATTTATAAAATTTGGTAAATCCTTTATACATAATATTATTTTACTAGTTTAGTTTTATATTCTTGCATTATTTTATGTACACTATCACATTTCACGTGATGTCTCACGTATCACTTTATATTTTAGGTATTAACCTTCTGCTTAATATTTATTTATTCCAATAAAAATGTAAGTTGTTTTACAATGCTATCATGTTTTATTTATTTGGCACAACTTTATCTCTCCATGCTTCATAATTTCAATCTTAACAAATTATAACTTATAAAAAATTTTTGCTTTCGAGCGACGGTAAGTGAGAAATAAGTATTGTAGTCAACCAAAAATTAGGCTGCCAGCAAAAACTTAAATAAAAAACAAATTCATATAAGTACATGCCAATTTATCTTATTAGAATTATATTTAGTTTACTTACTAATCACGGAATGTTCATTCTAATGGCAGAATAATATATTAAATTATTCAGTAAAATATAACATCTTTATAAGTAAATATCGTTAAAATCCTTGGTCTTATCACAATTTTATCGGTCAATGCGAAAACTCCATACGGGCGAAAACTATTTCTTGTGAACATCCGTTGGCCGTTGCCCGAGTATCTCAAAGTGCCACGCGACTGGATCGAATAAATGAATCAAGAATGGTATGAATTCCTTTCGTATTTCCAGGCATATGCCGCGAGGTCGCACCACCAATCAGTGGGTGAGACGTAAGGGTATCGAAAAGGAAGGTGTCACGTTTCTAGGCACGGCATTTGCGCGTCTTCCCCTATTATCATCAGTCAACGGTAACACGGTTGATGGAACAGCATATGAATGTATACAGCTCCTAGAAGAATTTGCAAAACTGTTTTCATTACATTGGTGTATCATTCGCATATTTATGGGATCCTATAAATTCTAAGGCACTTTTCCAGGCTCGACACCTGCAAGTTTTTTTTTATTATACTCACTTTAAATCGATATTAATATTGAACATTGATGGGAAGTAGGACAAATTTAACTAGTAAGATTTGACCCAAACATAAGTGAAGTTAAATAAAAGCATAAATAATACATACCTACCCTTTTGGGCACCTAAAGAGCGAAATATTATATTGTCTGCCATTCGTCTTTCACAATCAACTACTGAACAAATATTTCTATTTTCGACTAGACATTTTACTCAGAAATCCACCAAAAACAAACCGCTATTTTTGAAATCTCCTATATGCCGGACCGTAAACAAATTTAAAATAAACTTAAATTACCTAGCTCTCCACTGTAGACTGGCACCAGTCTACCGGGCAGGCGGGGAGTGGCGGAGTGGAATTTGACGATGGCGCGGATTGAATCAACTTATATTTTTAATTCTGTAAACTGTCCACACCTTCTCTAAATTATTATTACTTAAAAGAATAAAGAAAAATCGATAAAAAATATATTTTAGTAGGTATAATAATGTAGGTATACATGTTATGCAGTTTCAAATTTCATTTACCTAATATCGAGCCTAAAATAACTTTTTGAGTGTTTAGGTATAAAAACTATACATATTATAGAAGACAAGCCATGAAAATATATTAAACATTTTAAGGAAATAGATCCCAAATTAAATATGTTTAATTATAAATAATATTTATGCATGTATAGGTAGGTATATGGCCTACTTCGTTAATATATCGAGTTTTCTTTTTTTATTTCCTTTTTTTAAATGGTCGTTATTTTTAGCGAAATCATCTTTTAAGGGGGTGCATATCAAAAGTATATGCAATTATAGAATTATTTTCAAAACTTCTTTTCAACTATGAGTAGCGCATTCATCGAAGTGTGAGACATGTTTTGGTTCAATACAATGTTCCAAAATTAAGTGAAGCATGAACAATCTTTTATTTTAAGTTTCTGGAAATATGTCTTCAAATTTATTTATTAACTTATTAAAAATTACAGATACAACCTTTATAACTTGTCCTTGGGGATATAAAAGTCCTACACGATTTAATTTATTAATGGGATGAAAATTATTGCCCTCAGCAATAAATTGCTCGTCGTATACATATTTTCATTTACAGCTCTCACATTTTAGTGTTTGAAGTGAAACTTCTTAACGCGGGCCGGGAGTAAAATTTGAAGGTCGCAACACGGCGAGAGGCAGCGGCGGTCGGTGACGAAAAACGGTCACGATATAGCCGCGGCGGTCGATGACTAAAAACGGCCACGATATTTTATTGTGAAATCTTTGTTAGTTTACAAGCAACAAATATGGGATTTGCTCTATTACCTTGTCAAGAGATAAGCGAAACTTTCATGAAGAATATTTTTTTTTCATTTAGGCCTTCCCTTTTTGGTACTTAAAAAACGACTTTTGAACCAAATCCGTAAGATACGTACAGTTGCGGACATAAAATTTGGGGCACTAATTTGACATTTAACGAATTTTGGTAGATCAGGCTTTTACTCTGACTTCTACCTATATTACCTTTATTATTCTTTTACCGCTCTAAAAGGTTATATGTAATTTAAAGTAGGTAAATATCCAAAATCACCTTGAGCAGGTATGTATCTAATTTTTTCAAATTATGTTGCATCAATACACAAACTTTTTAAACATTTTACTAATACAATAATTCGGAATGAATACCTAACTATATTAAATAATAAATAAAAAGTGAGATAAAACGTCAGGACAAAATTTTCAAATGAAACACATAAAAATTAATATTTTGTCGCCCATCCATTTTTCTGGATAACTAAATCCAGTCTTTTAGGCATTGAGGCAACTAAAGTCCTAGCATAGTTCGGGGTTAACTGGTTCCATGCTTCTTGAATTCTTTCCCATAAATTGTCGGCATTTTGCGGATGAAAATCATTGTTTCTATTACTTTCACCATGTTGCCTCAAATGTTCTCTATTGGATTTAAATCCGGACTTTTCGAAGGCCAAGTAGCACTTGAATATTTCGTTGCTGCATCCAACCTGATACTCTTCGAGCGGTATGTATGGGACAATTATCATGCTGGTAGATAAAGTTACCTTGGGAAAATTCTGCAGTTACAGTCGGTAGCATAATATTTTAGAGTATATCTATATAGGCCTCCGCATTAATTGTGGATACCCCAAGCTCTCGAGTGCTCATCCACCCCCAAACATTCACAGAGAAACGCCCACTCTTATCTGTGTTTTGGGAATACGGTTCATCAAAAGGAGTATTTGGGGGCCTATATACTTTAAGGCGATCACTATAACATCATAAGAGTTCGTCTGTAAACACTGCATTATTCCAAAACTCTATATCTTCTCTTAAATATTCCAGTGAAGATCCAATTCGCTGCTCCTTATGAAATTGAGATAAAGAAGGTTTTTTAATTAATTTTTACAATAGAAAAAAGTGCTGCCCCAATTTTTATGTCCACAACTGTATATGGCTAGGGCGTTTAAGTAGTTTCACTTCAGATATGCGCACATCGTGCACATGCTTTTTTACGTAATATAGCAACAATAACGACCTAAATTCGTAATTAACGGCAATAGATCTTTGATATCCCGAAAGTGATCATCATTAGTTAAAATTTTAGACAATAGTTTTAATTTGGGAAAAGTCTTATTGAGAGCAAATTTCATCTGGGTCATAATCAGGTAGCTCATAGAACTTATTAGCTTTAATAGGGCCAAAACTGCGAGACTGAAGTATTAATATAGATTGAATTCTAAGTCTCTTCTCTGTCTCGTATAACTGTCGCACAGGAATATGATAATGACCACCTGCCATTTGCCATTATTTACCAAATCTATTGTCAAGAGGATATGTTTGAAACTTCCCTAAGAGAACATAATTCATAACAGGTATAGCTTTTAGCCATTTTTGTTGTAAACTTACGTCCTTTGGAAAAGCGAAAACATGAACTTTAGGCCTATTTTTCAGCCAGGAATGCAACACTATTGAGGCATAATTACACTAATCATCATTGACCACAAAACTACAGGAAAACTAGAGAAACATACAATTAAACACGAACAAAAACTTATAAACTGCGCCGTACACAAACCTCCGAGCAACAGGTCTTTAAGTCCGAAATATATAGTTTTATGTATTTAAAAATACGCCCAACAATATAAATTGTATACCTAAATATACAACGAAATATTAGGTACAAGTTCCACGCACTTAAAATCAATAAATAGTTCCGATTTCACAAAAATGCAACAAAATAACACTAATTGCCCATTAAGTATGGCATATTCATAAATTAATCGAGTTAGGGAAGTACAATAGAATCTCGATCATCGGCGGTTGTTGGGACCAGCGCCAGCGGTACTGCTAATTATTGAGATCGGCAAATTATTCGGCCAGTATATTAGGCCAGTCAGTGGGGTGTTTTGCCCTACAAAAGGTGGTGTAGTAGTAATTTTTTATATGTTATTAAGGTTTAGGCCTTGATGAAAAATCCAAGTTTTCGACCTTGGAGTACGACCGCTCGAGCCGCCATCTTGGTTGGAAGGTACAGTGACGAAAAATTGAACATATTTTCCAAAAAAATAGAAAAACTCCCCAATTTTGTAATTTTTCCGAAATTCTCGCTATTTTTTACATAGTTATAATCATCAGCGGCTGATAAGGTAGTGCCACGGTGCCATGGAGCCATGGCACTACATTATTTTCCTGAAAAAAAAATGTTATAACCTTCATATGTGCATTAAAATATAACGCACAACGTAAAAAAAACTGAAAAATAATGTAGTGCCATGGCATCGTGGCACTACCTCACCAGCCACCGCTGCTTCTTATATTTCCGTGATTTCTTAGTTCTACTCATTTTTACACTACCTTGAGCCCCTTGAAGTAGAGTAAATGGCGCGTTTTTTTATGGTGGTATCCCCGATAGGCCTAATGCACCGCGTCGCAGTATTAGAAGGAAATGACGCATGAACCTCGCAATTTATTAGCTTTTTCCTTTCTTTGATGGCCCGGGTCGGTTATCATCATAATCGGTGTTTATGGGAGGGAATACATTGCACTTCCATTGCTAAGTCTTGGTCATCTTCGTCCTCACTATAGATATGAACCTCTGGGACATTTTCGCATGACTGACCACTGCAGAAGCCACACACAACCGACCCAGCTTTCCTGTAATCACATGCCGTGCCACATCCTTTTCTACAACTGCATGAAATAAATTTCAATAAGTTGCGGATGTTGCTTGTTTTGTCATGATGAGTTGAATAAGCCCATGGCTGCCAAGTTTCCAGCCCCTGTCTTCTGGTTTTTTCTCGATTCCATACCATTTCTGGACTTGACGATATGTCCTGAAAGAATGATATCGCGCAGCATCCTTCGTTGGTGACAAAAAAGCAAGATTGGATTTACTTTTTATGGTTGATCTAACAAAATGTTGATAGCGGATTTCTTCTAAAGTGTCTTCTTCCATGTTGCCACCATACAAAGCAACGAGAAAGCGTGCTCCAGCATCTGCGATGTCCTCTGGTGTTGCATCCTGATGTTTGAAGATGCCAATGGTGTCAATGACTCCTCCTGTGTTTTGGAGAAGCGAACAAAAATTTATTTTTCCTTGGTTGAAGATTGACGATGTCGTGTCACAGCCACTAAAAGCATCGAGAAACAGAATGTTATCAGCTACTTTTTCATATTTTAAACCATTAGCGGAATATATTCTTTCAGCAATTTTGCCTCTTCCTGGTTTGCGGAGCTAGATGTTTCCTTGAGATAGTGCCAATGCTGTCAGCAAAACAAGAAGGTCAACGTCTTCGCCAACTAAGAAAACAGCATAAAATTTTGGGCACAAGGAAATCGCTGTTCTGACAATCAACCCATCAGTATCTTCTTCCGCCTGTTTGACAGTAGTAATGTTTCGTTTTGGAGATACAGGGCGTTGGAAGTTAAAAATGCCATATATTTATTCAAATAAAAAAACTGTACGTTTTTTCAAAATAAAAATTATTTTCGTAATCTTAGTTTAGTTTCTAACAAAAATGGCCTCTTGACTTTTTTCTGTCCGCTGAACGGTTTCCGAGTAAAAAAATAAAATTTATTTACCAATTGCTAATTTCGTTATCTGCAAAATATTCTTTGCCCTTTCTGCCTGTGCACAAATTATTACTCCGCCCTTTTGACGATGTCCCATTATACTTGATACATCGAAAAAATATCGATATCTAACTGTTATTCCAACATTTTCATCGTAAGATTAACCGCTACGGATATATTTTGAAAAATACAGTTTGTTGTATCTTTAATTCAAGATGGCGGCTCGAGCGGTCCCGCCCCAAGGACGAAAACTTGGATTTTTCATCAAGGCCTAAACCTTAACAACATATTAAAAAATTAATAATACACCACCTTTTGTAATGGCCCCCACTGACTGGACATTATGAATGAATTTAAATGTGTAGGTAAAAGCAAGGTGTCCGTCTATATTTTGTAGGTATAGATACATACTCATTTACTTGTTCCTATTTCGGGAATTTCTACACAGTGCGCAGCGCGGCGTCGGCGGGTTACCAATTATCGGCGTTGCCGATCATGGAGCGGCAGATTATCGAGAGTCCACTGCATTATTTTAAGAAAGTGCATGAATAAGGTAGTAGTTTTGGAGACTTAAATAAATAAATTACGAAATACCACATTATAAAAAGAGGAAATAACATTTTATTGAAATATGTTTTTTTCAATATTGGAGAAATTGTAACGTAAGAGATACATTGTTTATATACGAGCAGATAGGACGTAAATATTATTTTATTTAGTGAATTAAAATATATATTGAATATGGACAAAAAAATGTTCCAGCCAATATTTTATATTTGAATAGAATATAAGATATATAATTTAGAAGTATCCACGTTTTATTTTTTAATTACAATTTTATACGTATTTTGGCAATATCGGGAATGCGCCATCCAAATATATTTGCCTGAGGTGTTTTTCTAACGATTTTTGGGTGAAAATTTTGGGCGTTACATCCCAAGAGTTTTTCGATTTCGGCGAGCTTCCCTCCTCTATGAAAAAAAAATCTATGATCTATATTATTTGCTCGTCTTAATTCCACGCGCCACCTCTGGATAGCTTATTAATCATCCTGTATAAGGTAGTCATAGTAACCTTTAAAAAATATACTTCCAGACGGTTAAAGCTAATAAAATCTCGTATTCAGGAGAAGATTCGAAATACGTTTGGAAAATAAAAGTGTTACATCCTGTTGTTTTTGATAAAAAGCAAGGTGTCTAAGTTGATTTTTGGACCAGTTTATATGTGTAGTCTACATAGTTAGGTAATCATTTAATAATAAAACCACAAATATGTATAAAATGTAAATGTTTAATTACAGTCAGCATGTCGTATTACACGTTTGGACAATAACATTTTGGCTTGTGACGTAAATAATATATAACATCATAGAATACAATAACAGTTTTTGTTAACTACTTACATAAATGTGCGTCAATAATTTGTTTAATATAATAATACAATAAAAATAACGAGAAGCCTGCTTATTGCACACGCTTGTTGCGTCTGTTGACTGTATCATCTACCGAGAGCTTAAAATTCAAAAGTTTCTTCACAACGGACGGAACCATAAACGAATTGCATTGCTCAATAAAACGATGCAGAGTGACCAAATTAATGTCATCTCAATCACCGGTAGTTTTATACATGACCAGCGAACTAATTTTTTGATTTGTACCCAATAACTAAACTTCCATTAACAGCGTTGCTTGACTAATTTAGTCAAGTAACATTTAATAATTAATGATGTTTTAAAGTAACGTAAACCCGATGTTTCTGAGGTTGTTAAATGTAATAACAGAAAAGACACTATTTTTTAAACGCAAAAAAATGTTGAGTATCGCTGCAATAAATGATATACAAATTGTTGGGGAAAATAGTGCGTCCATAGTACATGTTTTGTGTTCAAGAATGTAGTCCTTTAGAAGAAAATAATTTCGTACGTACCTATTTAGAGTACAGGGAGCGTCTAGATAAGCACTTTTATTTATGGGCAGTACTTTCGTTCGAGATTTGAGTGAACCTCAACCGATGGGCATAGACCCAGATACTTTTAATTTATTATGTGATTATTGTTATTTGCAATTTCAGAACAGTTTTGTAGTAAAATATCTATTTTATGCGCCACACATTACTTCCCTATAAATATATATTTCATGCTATAAACAGTAACAAATAAAAATATACGATTTCTGGAATTTGTAAGACGCTTAAAAATTATTTACATTTCCTAACGCTAAATACTATTTATATAATGTAAAAAACACTACATTAAAATCTGCTACTATAGTAGTCATGAGCAATATTAAATCTTACACCTACAACTTAATTTTAAAAAACGGTATTGGTGGTTAGAGGTCAGACTTAAACACAGTATAGACCAAAGAAGTTAAAGAAATTGCATTTTTTTTCTTCTGGCTACAAAAGAATCAATAATTAAAAAATACGTATAATTCCACAAAATTCGATCTTCTACGTATTTCAGGTTCAGGATGTTTCACAAGTATGGTTACAAACTTCGAACGTTATTCTGACGTTATTTTAGGATAGAAAATTCTGATAAACTATATTCTTAGTCGTTTCGTTACGAAGATACAGGGTGTTGAATTTTAATAATTTAAATTCCTAAATGCGTTAATATTTTTTTATGAAATTTGGGAAGCAAAATAAACATTTAGGGACATTTGTTTTTAAAATATAACACTTGCCCAAATTTAATCAGTGGCGTCGCGTCGGTACGAAATTTTGTTATATTTTTTGTATGGAAACTTTGGTACGCCATTGACATTTAAAAAAATATATATATTTTTTTCTGGTTCCTTATTTTATTTAGGACAAAAAGGTATTTGGTGTTTTTTGATACGAAGAATGGTTTAAGGGAAAATTATAATTTTTGAGCCGAACAGAAATTAAATAAACTGCTCAAATGTTGTTATCCCGAAATCAAAGCAAGATATACAAACAATAATTAAGAGAACAACAAATTTGTCTTGTCAGCTGCTTTTTTAAAAGTCAGTGGGTTAGTTTGGGTTAGTTTTGGTCAATGGCATTTTTTCAACTACCCTCAGGGACGCCACTGAACGTAATAATTTAAATGTAATGAAGGCTAAACTAACTCATCATGACTGCAAAATAGCCCCGCCAAATTCAAACAAAGTCGGCCAAAGGCTTTCTAAGATATCCCAAAAAACGAGTTATTTTGAAATAAAAATCATGCTGTCATATTATAATATTTTTTTTTATAATTCTTTAGTTAATTTCGAACAACAAAGTCTTGTTTTTTTTTGATAAGAAAAATTGTTTACATTATTTCGGTCACAAAATCAAAAGATTATCTGAAATAAAAAAAAAATCAAAATATTTGTAAGAAATAATAGTAACGCCTGAAATAAAAACAAAAACAGTGGCAAAAAAGTTTTTAGTTAGCTCCTGGCAATATAAATCTATTGCCCCTCAATTATTGTTTTCATATCTTGCTTTGATTTCGGAATAAAAAAATTAAAGCAATTTGTTAAATTTCTCTTCGAATCAAAAATTATATTCGTATCAAATACACTAAATACTATTTTTGTCCTGAATAAAATAAGGAACTCGGAAAAAAATATTATTTTTAAATGTCATTGACGTACCAAAGTTTCTATACAAAAAATATAACACAATTTCGTACCAACGCGACTGGATAAATTTAGGCGAGTGTGCAATATTTTGATAATAAGTATCCTTAAATGCTTAATTTATTTCCCAAATTTCATTAAAAAATGTTATCGCATTTAAGAGTTATTTTAAAAAAATTAAAGCATTAAAATGCAACACCCTTTGGGAGGGACAAGGGTAGGACTTTCAAAAGAGGTTAATTATCTTGACATCGTTCTTGACCAGAAACTAACCTGGAACCCATACCTGGAAAAAACTATCAAAAAAGCAAGGGCAGCGCTTTGGACCTGTCGACGACTCTTTGGTAAAAACATGGGGGCTAAAACCCTCCATCACCTGGTGGTCCTCTACACTGTTGTTAAACCTATTATAACCTACGCCTGCTTGGTGTGGTAAGGAAAAAACAAAGGAAATTACAACACAGCGAAAGCTAAAAAGAGTACAAAGGCTCGCCTGTCTGGATATAAGAGGGGTTATCAAAACGTGCCCCACAGCAGCTCTGAAAACCCTACTTGACCTCCCTCGGCTGCACAGTGCATATAGAGTCACTCAGACACAAAAACTGAAGTCAGAAAATCTGACTGGGCAGTGACCACCTTAAAATTCTGAAGGACATCCAGATACAGGCAATGACCAAACCAACCAATACAATGGAAACAAAACTCCTGAAGCGGTAATTGAAGACCGCAATACTACAGGGCAAAGACTAAAACAACTAGAGAGGAGATCACTTGTCTGGTACAGAAATAGATCAACGACGAAAGAAGTAGTGGAATCCGGAGTTTACGGACCTAGGTGTAGAATCTTTGCACCTTTAAGGAACACTCCCACAATCTTTCAAGCAGAACTAAATGCTATCAATATAGCCATCTCTGAAAATGCCAAAAAAGGCCTAAGAGGTGCAAAGATCTATATCCTACCAGATCAGATAATCAAGCAGCCTTAAAAGCGCTAGCATCTAGCAGAATCAACTCCCGGCTGGTGTGGGATTGTCGGATGGCGGCAGATCAACTGGCAAACAGAAACAGACCTTAATGTGGGTACCAGGGCACGAGTATGTGGAAGGCAACGAAGCCGATGACCAGCTCGCACGGAATTGTGCACAGACTGCCTTTTGCGGGCCTGAACCATTCGGTGGCATCACTAGAGGACACGTAATAAATGAACTCAGAAATTGGGAAGAAAGGCAGAAAGAGACAGATTTGCCCAATGCACATGGGCAGAGACAGGCCAAGAGACTCATCTCTCACTCGCC
This sequence comes from Pissodes strobi, assembly GCA_016904865.1. Lineage (NCBI taxonomy): Eukaryota > Metazoa > Arthropoda > Insecta > Coleoptera > Curculionidae > Pissodes > Pissodes strobi. The sequence continues at coordinate 17,350 of MU194521.1, forward strand.
TAACTATATAAAAAAGCTTCTCAAGCTACAAAAAAAAATTAGATAAAACTGGTCATAGACCTTCTCACTGGACATGGCCCCTTGATGTACCACATCAAGAAAATTGGGAAAACCACTGACGAATAATGCAGATTCTGCCAAACTATGCCTGAAACGCCAGAGCACTTACTCTGCGCATGTCAGGCACTGATCTCGAAAATGCCTTTGTGGCACCGGGAGATCTACAAAAGCTCAACCCTTGAAACATTCTCATTCGATTCTCGAATGAGATAGGAATTTTCGTGTAAAATAGAAGGGTGTACACAAAAGATCAACTTTCAATCCTAAAATAATGTCAGTAATTACATCCCAAAGTTTGTAACGATTCTTTTGAAACACCCTGTATGTATATATATTTTGACTTTCACAGACCTCCTTTATGAAACAAATTTGGTTTAGAAGTGGATAGTTTTTGATGACAACATGCCAATTTTTTTACTACTTTTCAGTAAATTTGAACCTGATGATTCACTAATAAAATAAATATATTGGAAATTCTTCAATTTTGTCGGTAGTGTATTAGAATTATACAGCATTTTTGCTCAGAATACGCCAGTCCAACCCAGTCTAGAAACAATTATGTCTATATCTGCAGATTGCACTAATCGCGTGCAACAAACAACTCGATGTATGACTTAGATATTCACATAGACTACTTATTTCTAGTGCTATGCTCTTGCTCCAAATTAATGTACTGCCTGACTAATCTGGAAATCTCGTGTGCTTGCTCGGTCTGCAATCGAGTGACTCTCTGCTGAAGCAGATTTCCGCATTTCATGTCCAGAAAGAGAGCTCCGTCTTCGGAGCGCACCTTCCTGGTGCTGATCACCTCGGCAAAAGGCCAGTGTTGCAGCGTCTCGTGGGTGTTCATGTCCAGGAAATGGACGCCTCCCCGGTTCAGGGCGAGGATGTGCTCCTGCCAGTGCTCCGGTTCGCCTACGACGCGTTTCACCGCGAAGAAGGAACTTCCTACGAGGAAATTTCAATATTAATTGTGATTATAAATGACTCCTATAATAAAAAGTTTTTCTAAAAGCCCAAATACTTACCAAACAAAGGCCAACTGCTCAATGCCTGCAAGACCCGGTGTTTCGCTCTAGACACTGATAGTCCCGCGGCTTGACCCCAGCTTGTTTGGACCAGAGCCAACCATTGCGGAGGCCTCGGCTCACGTAGTCCCAGGACGGGTTTTGGTAACAGAAATTTCACTTCTTTCAGACTAGGTGCGTGGCCCAAATCGGCAGCTCTAAAATCAAAATTAAGTTTTGAAATTTATTTATAATAATTACATCAAATCGAATTATGAGTACTCTACCTGTGTAGAAGAGCCGCGACCAGCGCCATATCCCTTACAACGCTTGGAGGTAGATTGGGGTTGCCTAGCCGCAGGAGGAGACCTTCGAGATAATCTGGAGCGACTTGATT
>JAEQML010067770.1:0-18811 GCA_016904865.1 Pissodes strobi
TATATATAGGGAGTATCAATTATCACTAACGATAAAAATCATGTATAAAAATCATTCGTATGTTCTTAAATCGTTTTAAAACATGATTTTGAAAATTAAGGGCTCCTTCGTTGTAAAAAAAGAGTTTTAAATTTTTAATTCGATGATCCAAATTTTGTTTTTACAACGGTTAATTCAGGAGTCTCACGAGCAAAATGGATGTTAAGCGGACGACAGAAACTCGTTGATGAGAGCCTGCAACTTTGCCATACATGTATTTCAGAGTTATCGCTATTTTTAAAAATTAATCTAATAAGGACGAAACTAGTAAAAAATATAGAAGTATCAGTGCAGCTGTTGTCCAAAAACACTTGCTCATATTCTAACTATCCCAAGGTAATATCAAAGCCATATTTACAAATTAAAACTAAATTATAAATTTTTATCTGCTGATTCAGCCAAAGTATTTATTACCTCTTTTTATAATAACATCAGTCTTGCATCAACAATAATGATTCTACCGAAATTTCAGCTTCAGTTTCACTTACTACAATATTATGGGATTAGGGGTGGGTGACAATAATCGATCATTCGATTCACTTTTAAGAAATTACCGATTAATCGACTTATCGATTAATATTTCAGAAAATATCGATAATCGATTATTTCGATTAATCGATTATTCAGTTATTTGCTAAAATATTAAGCGTTTAATCGATTATTCAATTTCTTGCCCACCCGTACCGATGACTTTACAACAGATATAGCTTTCAAAATTCCAATTTAATAATGCATTGCGTTAAGGGTAATTTAAATGACCTTTGAAAATACCAATCTGTCAAATTCACGTCCGCCACATTTTAAAAATACGAAAAAGAAAGTTCGTGGCTTTAGCGGACATTATTTACCAGATGCGAGGTCAATTCACTACTATGGTCTCCAAAAATTATGGAAAGCCTCATGCCTCCTGCCTGGAACCAGGTGCAATTTCTACGAATAACATCTTACCGCTGCGTCCCGTCAAGTACGGTTCACAAGACGCAGGCAAAGAAATTTCCATCATCTCTGTCATATGGCTGCATCGACCTGACGAGATACATACAGATCGAAACGCGTCGTCAATTTTGCCGACAGAGATGGTGGAAATTGCTTATGGTTCACACACTTTGGCTTTCCATATTTTTTGGAGACCATAGTAGTGAATTGAACTCGCATCTGGTAAATAATGTTCGCTAAAGCCACGAACTTTCTTTTTCGTATTTGAAAATACTTTCAGTACAACATATGAAGCAAAAAAAAAACAGAGAAACGTAAATGCACGAACAAGACAACAGCAGGGAAAACTGCGCACGTTACAAATTTAGCCAATAAGGGATTTTCATTTCGACGCGCGATTTTCTGATAATCTGGCTTCAGTTGTTGCACAATTAGGTATAACACCAACACATAACCTCAACGGAATGTTAGCACGTTAGCAGTATAGTACATCAGTCTTTATCTTTTTATTATGTATTTGGGCAATACTATAATGAAATGAAATGAAATGAAATGCATTTATTAATCCAAAGATCACAATAAAGGATATAGGACACGTCACAAAGGTCTTAAGAACTAAGAAAACTAAAAACTACCAAATACTAAGACACACTTGCAGTAACAGCATCCTCATAACTAAAATTGTAGTTAATAAATTCATCAATACTATAGAAAGCGTTATTTAATAATATACGCTTTAAACTGGTATATAGAATTCATTATTGCTAAGTTCTCTTATGTTATTTGGAATTTTATTAAACAGTATGGTACCAATGTAATAAGGGTTTAATCTGTACAATTCTAGGCGATAAAGATCATGTTGTAGGTTGCTGCCAAATCTTGTATTATATTCATGGTAAAAGTTTTGTGTTCTAAACATACGAATATTCTGTTTTACAAATTTGAGTAACTCAAAAATATACAAAGAAGGCAAAGTCATTAAAGATTCATTTTTAAAAGTATTTCTGCATGATTGCCGATACCCAAGGCCAAACATTGCTCTAATAGCTCGCTTTTGCATTCGAAAGACTCTGATGGCAGCTGATGCGCCACCCCAGAGAATGACACCATAACGAATTATGGATTCAAAACATGAAAAATAAAATATTTTCAAAACTTCCCTGGTTAGGACTTGTTTTAGACGATTCAATGCAAAGCATTGGCTTGAACATCTTTTACAAATATTATTAACATGTTCTTTCCAATTCAACGACATATCAATGTAGATGCCCAGCAGTTTAAAGGATGTTACCTGTTCTATTGATTTATTATTTAATTTAATTAAGTGACTCTTTGTGTAGTTACTATTAATTGGATGAAATTGCAAAATATATGTTTTGTTTTGATTTAATGTAAGCCTATTTAAATTGAAGTAATGGGATAATTGATTAAGATTGTGTTGCAAGTTATTTGTCATTTCAAGTTCACTGGACTCTGTTGACAGAACTGATATGTCATCAGCAAATTCACAGTGATATGCTGTAAAACAGGTCGATAAATCATTAATATACATGTATGTATATTAATGCAATACTATATGATAAGAAGGATCACTCTCCGCGGCGGCATGTCAACGGTGTGTCTCCTTCCCCGCGCGAACACTAGCAGAATATCGGCAGGCCGTGATACAAATAAAACAATCATGTTGGCAGGCAACCTTTGACGCGGCGGCCATAGACCAGCTCATCCTTTTGTCAGATTAATTTTCACGCCTAAATCCTCTAGTCGAGTCAATATTCGATATAAGATAATATCCCTAATTTTTAGTTGTGTTGTATTACAAAACAGGAAAAAATGTTGTGCGAAACCTTTAACCAATTTTAAAATCACCCAAAACGCAAAAATTTAACTAAATATTAAAAGAGGGGGCCAATTCGAGCAACATTTTCTTCCTGATATCTTTTGTCAGAATAATAGTATTTGGAAATGTGGTGTAATCATTAACACAAAATCAAAATCTTTTAAATATTAGTTATTACATACCTTGAGTATTGTTACCAATTAAAAACGTTAACAGATTTTTGAAACAGCGAGTTGAATACAAACTTTATCAAAATATTTATTTGTTGATAATAATAAAAAAAACCATAACGTAAGTTTGACAGGGCACTGCAAACAATTCAGAAGATATCAATTGAGTTTTTCCAAAGCCAAATAGAGTATTAGAGTCATAAATTTGATTAAATATACCGCAAACGAAAATATCGTTTATGGCCAGCTTTTATTTAAATTCAACCTGTGTGCGGCGAAGTTCGCCGATCGTTACCAGGCAACGAAGAAAATAAACGACGATTACTTTGTAGCGCTTTCTTGCCATTGAGTAGACCTTCTTGTCGTAGTTAATATTCGCTGTTAAGACTGTAGTATAACCCACCCGGGTCTGTTCAACATAGTTGAATGAGATAAGTTGTGCTTTGTCTTTATTTTGCCAATGATCGTCAAAATAGATTAAAAAGGAAATCAATACCTACGTTGTGTTATTATTATATCTTACACAATTTTTATTTATTCGGATTGCGCTTCGACCAAACACCATTAGGGAAATTTGAGGGAAAGGTGCGTCATGTAAATTAAACCACAGATTCCTAATACGCCTAGTTTATTAAAGAAAAGCGTGCCATACTCCGCCTGGAATTCACGAGGGAAAAGAGCATGGCAGAGAAAACCTCGATCCCAATTCCTAAATCGAGTTATGCTGTACAACCTTTATTAATATAACAATTAATTAAATTACTGTCTCACGCACCGCAATTTGTCGTTTCACACTTGTGACAATACTACAATACATTCAAAACTGAAGAGTTTAGTATTAGTTAGCCAGACGTCGCCAGCAGGTACTGAGGTCCCGTACGGGAGGCTACTCAGCTATAGTTGCAAATTGAGCCAATACCTCTAGTAAGACCTGCAGGCCGATTAACATATATTTCCTTCGTCATCGCTTAGCGATTGATTTTATTATGTAAACACTTTTGTGATTGAATAGTATTTTTCTTGTAGGCTGTAAGATTATAGGATACGGAAGAACGATTCAAATGGCTTATACCTTTACTGTTGCTTATTACTAATAGTCATTTCGATATAATATATTTCAATTCCGAATATATGGTTTTATTCTGTGTAATTGTGCACAGGCTACAGATCTTTTATCATTTCGGGTGCTTATAAGCAATTGGCATCAAGTCAAAATCAAGGTTACAAATTAATGTTAATTTAAATTTCACATGGGTTTCATACAAAAGCGAATCATTAAAAATATAACATTTGTTAAAAGAACGACTTAGGGTGCTTTGCTCGCAAGCTCACGATATATAGCTAGGATATTCGCTCAGTCAGGGGAGGAAAATGTTAGTGAATTCATCAAGTCCCTTACTTACATTACAATCACAGTCATACTAAAACTAAAATTCCAGCACGAAAAGACAGGAAACAATACAGTGTTATTCACAGCATAAAACGATTTCATTAAACATATACGCATATTATACCATCAAATATAAATTATCCATGACAATAAATGAAATATTTGTGCAAATTATGTTTATAACAATATCAAAATATATACAGAGGTTAATACCATCAAATATGAATTATCCATGCGAATAAATTAAATATTTGTGCAAATTATGTTTATAACAATATCAAAATATATACACATGTTGTGCCATCAAATATGAACTATCCATGAAAATAGAAGAAATATTTATGCACATTATGTTAATAACAATATCAAAATATATGCACACGTTATACCATCAAATATGAATTATCAATGAGTATAAAATATATGTATAATGGTACAAATTATGTTAATAACAATATTATAAGTTTCATTTTACCGATTTGTAATGACATATTGCAACACAGAATCAAAACAATTCACCAAAATAAACCGTACACTCCGCTGGCTTCCGACTCTCTATTTTTCCGTTCTCGAGCAATACCTTTCGGATCTCCTCCAAAAAAACCTCGCAAAAAGTCAACTTCAATTTATGACTTGATTTATCTTTTACATGTATAAAGGGTGTCTCAAAATATATGCATATATAGAGTGTTTCAAAAATGAATGTATCAGGTCTAATGAAATAGTATTTTAAAGGAGTGGGTTATCTCAAGACCTAATAGCAAAATCGTTGAAATTATGAAATGATTAAAGAAATAAATTAATGGTTTTAGAAATAAATTAATGGTTAAACTGGGACACTAGTAGCGTGTGTTGCCTTCACTACTTCGGATTACAGCATTTATGCGCCTAGGTATTCTTCTAATTAAATTTTGGAAAGAATCTTAGGGAAATTGTTCACATTCTGTGATAACTGCATTTTCAGGTTCCGTCAGGTTTCTAGGTGTAGGTATATGACGTTTCACATTTTTTGAGGTAATCACATACATGTTGGATCGAATTCAGGTCCGGGCTTTTTGGTGGCCATTGCATAATTGGTATACCAACTTGATTAAGGTAATCGAGTGCCTTCCTAGCCACTTGAGATCGACCGTTGTCTTGTATAAACAAGTAATTGAGCCTAACAAAATGGCCAAAAGGCATCACACTATTCTCAAGATAGTAACTAGCATTCATAGATCTCGTACGGACAGGAACTAATTCTATGCGAGCGTCAAAGCAGATGGGACCCCAGAACATAACAAAGCCACCAACAAATGGAATCCTTGTAGAAATATTGCACGTAGCAAACCACTTTCCTGATCTTTGCCATACTCGCTCAGGACCATCTGGATGTTGTAGGCTAACCCTAGTTTCATCTGTGAAGAAAACTTCTTTCCAATCATCCACAGATCAATTTTGATGATTTTGGGCAAAATGAAACCTGGCAACTCTGTTCTCTCTAGTAAGCAAGGGTACAGGGGCTGGTCTCCTACTGTTTAATCCAGCTTCATTTAATCATATGCTAACTGTTCTAGAAGAAATTGCGATAGTGCGAGTAGCTTCGAGTTCGTTTCTCATCATAAAACTAGTGGCAGTCCTGTTTCCTAAAGCATATTGTCTAAGAAAACGTTAATCTCGGTCATTAATTCATCGTTTTCGCCCTTGCCCTGGCCTTCTAGAATAAGTTTCTACTTCGATCAAACGTCTTACCATACCACTTATTGCAGAACGATGTTTGCTCAACAAATTGGCAACATAACTCTGCAATATCCTTTGTCCAATAAAACTGATGCTTGCACTACCTCGTGTCCAGTAAAATTCCTTGTTCGATTCATTTTTACAATTTTTCGGAGTCGTAAATAAAATGCTATAACATAAAAACGTATTACTTTCAAAAAAAGGAACAAGTTATAAGCTTAATTTTAGAAAAAATTTATTGCAAGAATTGCACAAAATGTTTACCTAAAATTTTTTAAAACTGTAAATCTAAGCGAATTGTTTTAATTGCTGTTATTAACAACGACACAAAACATTCACAGCCTACTATTCAAATACTCAACAAATTCCAAAGTGGCATAAGAAAAAGATAATTTAATTTTTTGGATAATTTCATATTGTTGCGTTAATTTTGTCCAGGAGTGTATATACAGGGTGTTACAAATTCGACATACGAGCATTGGGATCTCGGAAACTATAAGAGATACAGGCAGGGTTAAATGGGGGCAAAGTTGCACAATTTTGGGCTCATTAATATGCCGCATAGAGAGTTCAAAAATTCCGAATACTTTCGGAGATATTCGGAAGAAACCGAAAATGGCCGATTTTGTTTTTAATTTTTTACGCCTTTATTTTTTAATTCATAAAAAAACCGATTCCACATTCTTAAGGCAACTTTTTATGCTTTACAAGCTGACATTAATAGTTTTTCAATTTGACGTTTCATTTCTTAAATATCACTGTCAAGTCAATTTTTTTAAATACGGACCTGGATTTTTTTCACAGATTTGTAAACCTTCCTGCCCCTAAAATGTAATGGCAATAGTAGTTTCTCATAAAAATAAGATTCATTGGCTAAAATTAATTTTTAGTTAAAAATTTTTAATCCGGTCCTGACAACGAGCCGCCGTTCATATTAATTAAAAACACTTTTATTTTTATTAAAACAATAATTTATAAATAAGTTAATAACATAATAATCATAATTTATTAATGAACGACTATAGTTTTCTAAATGTTCGAATAAACCTCCGTTTTCTGGAATGCAGAGATCGATTTTCCTTCCAATTTTCCTTCGCCCATCTTCCGATATGATTACATTGTAGTCTCATATGATTCATATCGAACGATACGCTTTTAAAGCAAAACAATTTTTTGTTGACCCTGCCCGACCGATTAACCGCTCGGCTCGGCTTAGTCATTCTATTTTTCGTATCGAACGATATCGCATCGAAGTGTTTTACTGTGAAATTTTTGAAGAACAAGTGTGAAAAAGTGTTTGAATAGTGATCAGCATGCCAAAACGAAGTGCATCGCCAACATTTAGACACGGAAAAGGACGTAAAAAACAAAAACTAAGTACTTTATTTAGTGAATTAACCGAACTAAAAAGGAGAATACAAAAAGCGTTACCCTCATCGTCCTCCAACAGTAAGTAGGAAGTTTAACGCCCGTAATATTACTCAGTCAGTACTAAAGTCATGAATATATGGCTGAACTGACATATACATAAAAGTCTTATTATTGACCATAAAATGTATGCAATTATCGTTAACAAAATTGCAAAACAAAACCAAAATTATTTGGTTGTTTCCATATTCTGAGACTTGATCTCCTTGTACATTACAATAAGGATCGAATGTAAAAGGCCAAACCTATTTGGTTATTTTTACATATTATGAAGTTTGATCCCGTTGTACTTTTGTGCAATATACCATCTAATGGAAATCGTTAAATTGCCGTGATTATCACAAGTATCTGATCAAATCACGAAGTATCCCTATTCACAATAGTTCCAAAATCATTATAATTAATTTTACCGGTGTATTTAATGTGGAACATACCATAATATTAAAATTATATTGGGATACATATTATCTGCTAAGAAAAAGAGATCGAATGCCCGGAATGCCGACTCCCGATATGTTTATTTTAAATATTAAAACTGAAAAAATGTTTTACCGAATATCTGGTCTTCCTTCTAGGTGATACAGAAGACCATGAAACAAGTGACAGTGAGACTGAGGCGGAAGAACATATGAATAGGTCGGATTCTGAATCCGATAGGAGAGATAGCCAAATAGCGGACCCCAACATTACGCCGGATGCCCAAAGTGAGCTTGCCTCCTTCCTAGGGGCAAAACCCACAAATGGCGAAAATCAGGGCCCAGAACTTCATAAAGAAATAGTTGTTAGATGGGAAGTTTATTTAAAGAAAGGAATAAATAAAGAAGAGAGAGCGAAAGTTTGGGAAAAATATCCTATTCCCAAAAATTGTGAGGCCCTCTTACCTCCGAAAGTTAACCCGGAATTGGAAAGGTGTATGAATCAAGCTTCCATAGCGAAAGATAACTTTTTGAAGTTTATGGAGTATCAACTAGGACACGGACTCTCGGCAATTGGCTCACTAATGAATAATCTTATTAAAGAAAACCAAGCTTCGGACAATCTGTCTACTCTAGCAGATGCGAGTCTAATTTTTGGAAATGTCCATAACGCTATTTCAGTCATGAGGCGACAAAACATCTTACCGGCCCTTAACGAAGAATCCAAAAAAGTGGCAAAACATCCGTAATTGACGAATTCCTTTTCGGATCCAAATTCACGGATTCAATAAAGTCAAATGAAATTGTAAAGAAGGCAAGTGGTGATATTAAAAAGAAAACGTGGCGTCCAACCTCATCATCAGCACCACCAGTTGAAAAGACTTTTTTTCCTACCCCCAGTACCTCGTATGCTGGTCGTCATTTAAACTACCAGCGCAAGAGTTACAAAACAAGAGACAAAAGAAAGCCGAAGGAGTATCACAGGAGAACTTACAAGGATCACCACCAGCAAAGGAAGAGAACATAAACAAGGTGAATATAAAATTTTCCTGACTTAAAAAATTATAAAAAAGCAATTAATGAGCTTCTTAATATTGGAGCAATTTCGAAGTGTAAGCACCATAAAAAAGAATTTCTTTCCCCTTTTTTTCTAGCAACCAAACCTAATGGAGAAAAGAGATTCATTCTAAATTTAAAAAAGTTAAATGAATTTATCCACGCCCCTCATTTCAAATTAGAAGATTCAAAGACTGTTTCTAAACTACTTATACAAAATTGTTTTGTAACAAAAATAGACTTGGAAAAAGCATATTTTTTACTTCCTATACATGCTAAGTACAAAAAATATTTAAGATTTTCTTTCATTGGACAGACATATCAATTTAATTGCCTCCCATTTGGTCTGAATATCGCTCCTTTTATATTTACTAAAGTTATGAAACAAGTTGCACGTTACCTTCGTATTAAAGGTATATTAATGGTAATATATTTGGACGATATTCTAATAATAGCAAAAAACTATAACAAATGTGAGGACAATACACAATTTGCAATAAATACTCTCCAGAAATTAGGATTGATTATTAATTGGAAAAAGAGTCAATTAAAACCTTCACAGGAGGTTCAGTTTTTAGGTTTTCTTTATAATACCACTAAAATGACAATTTCTCTACCTGAAAGGAAAATTTTATCTATTCAAAAACTTATCAAAAAATTTAGACGTAAACAAAAGACAACAATTCGAGAATTCTCTCGTTTCATTGGCACTTTATTGGCGGCTACACCAGCCATTCCATATAGCCGAAACCACCTAAAAAATTTGGAAAGAGAAAAATTTCATTATTTAAGGGGACAAAATTATAACTCTCTAATGCCTATTACTTGTCCAGTCAAATCAAACCTATCTTGGTGGGAAGAGAACTTAAATCAATTCCAGGAAATGAAGTCTAAACAATTTTCCTTAGAAGTGTTTACTGATGCTTCCACAAGTGGCTGGGGTGCCTTCTGTAATGGACATAAATGTCACGGGTTTTGGAATAAAAACGAGAACAAAAGGCATATTAATTATCTTGAAATATTAGCTGCTTTATATGGCCTTCAATCTTTCACTAAATCTAAAGAAAATATTAGAGTTCTTTTAAGGGTTGACAACAAAATAGCAATAGCTTGTATCAACAGAGGGGGGAGTGTAAAATATCCTTATCTGAATACGGCAACCCAGCGTCTATGGGACTGGTGTGAAAGTAGAAAAATAACAGTATTTGCTTCTTATATTCCTTCTATAGAAAATAGAGAGGCTGACATGGAATCAAGACATCTGTCCATAGAAACAGAATATGAACTGAACAATAATGCCTTCCAGAAAATAAATAATGCGTTTGGAAATCCCGAAATAGATCTTTTTGCCACAATGTTAAATAAAAAATGCGAAAGATATATTTCTTGGTTTCCGGACCCAAAGTCCATAGCAGTAGACTCTTTTACTATTTCTTGGAAAAACGAATTCTTCTACGCTTTTCCTCCTTTCTCTATGATTACAAAAACCTTAGAAAAAATTGTGGAAGAGAAAGCTTGTGGTATTATCGTGATACCTAACTGGCTTAGTCAACCTTGGTATCCATTATTTCAAAGTTTGTTAACAGAAGCTCCTCTTTATTTTAAACCTCATAACACTCTGTTACTTTCTCCTTTCAGACAAGCACATCCTCTGCACCAAAAGATTTCCCTGGTGGCCGGGAAATTATCCGGAGCGCATTTATAAAAAGAAATGTCACACCATCGGCTATTCCCATTTTGCTAGCTTCCATCTCTGAGGGTACATTACAACAATATAGTGCTTGTTATAAAAAATATTGGGTCTTTTGTGAATTACATAATCGAAATGTATTTGAATACAGGTTACAAAATTATTTAAACTTCTTAGTAACAGAAACAAATAAAGGGACCTCATATTCCACAATTAACTCTTATAGATCTGCTCTTGATCTAATTTTTTCATTAAGCAATGAGGAACAAAACATTATTAAGCGCTTTCTTAAGGGTATTTTTAATGTTAATCCTCCACAACCAAAATATAATACCACATGGAGCATAGAACCGGTACTAAAATATCTAGAAACACTATATCCATTACATAATATCTCTCTTGAAAAACTCACAATAAAATTAGTAACTCTAATGGCCTTAACAACGGCCCACAGAGTTCAAACATTAAGCAAACTAAATATAAAAAATTTAGTTAAAACTACTGAAAAAATTGAAATTAAGTTACCAGATCAAATAAAAACATCGGGTCCATACAAAACTCAACCAATCTTAGTATTTCCATATCTTCATACTAAACCAGAGCTGTGTGTCGCATCCACAATTGATTATTATGTACAAAAAACTTCAGGATTAAGGTCCAATTTCGATCAACTTGTGTTAACGCATAGACGACCGCACCATCCCACTTCAGCTCAATCAATAAGTAGGTGGATAAAAACTGCTCTCAAAAATAGTGGCATAAATGTAAAAACCTTTGGGGCACATAGTGTAAGACACGCATCTACCTCGGCGGCATATAGATCGGGCGTAAATATTAATACAATTAAGAATGTAGCAGGATGGAGTGAGTCTTCTCAAGCATTCTTTAAATTTTATAATAGGCCATTAGGTGAACCTATCGAAATTTTCGCAAACACTATTTTAAACCTGGGATTGGATATGCCAGATCAATAAATAACTTTCGTAAATTATTAGATAATAATAATAATAATAATATCTACATAATATAGGTAAATAATCATAATATTGTTATTAGTATTAGTCTTTTCCTTCTAGTACTAGTATCTTGTTAATAGTTCATATTATTAGTTTATTCATTTGTTATTGTTCTAATTGTCAAATAATTAAATAAAAAATAATTATGTTGCCCATACATACCTATAACAGCGTGGTATATGATTTTGAACCCCCGTCCAATTACAGGAACAAATTTCACCAGTAAGGATTTATTAACAAAATTGCATAGAAAGCTTTCAACATCTACAATGTAATCATATCGGAAGATGGTCGAAGGAAAATTTATAGATTAATCGAATACCTTACTTACCTGTATGAAGATTAATCTTAATTTTCCGAGCTTATCTTCCGATATGATTACCTCCCTCCCTGCCCAGATCTACCCAAATCGGCAATTTTGTCTAAAAAAAAATAGAATGACTAAGCCGAGCCGAGCGGTTAATCGGTCGGGCAGGGTCAACAAAAAATTGTTTTGCTTTAAAAGCGTATCGTTGGATATGAATCATATGAGACTACAATGTAATCATATCGGAAGATAAACTCGGAAAATTAAGATTAATCTTCATACAGGTAAGTAAGGTATTCGATTAATCTATAAATTTTTGCTATCGCTCTTTCAATTGATCTTCTTTTTACCCTATGAAATGCATCATGTATGCGTTGATACAATTCTTCAAGAATATTAACTTCATTTTTATAAACCAATGTCCCCCATAAAAAAAATCCAGCGGCGAATTATCTGGCGACCTCGGTGGCCATTCGATTGCCCCACCATTTCCGATGCACTTATCAGGAAAGCGTTAATTCAACAACAATTTTACAGCTCTCGTGTTATGCGGCGGCGCCCCATCTTGCTGGAACCAGAGATGGGGCAATCTAGCCGAAGGAATTTCATCCAAATATCCTTGGAAATTCGTAATTAGGAATTGTAAATACCTTTCCCCATTTAGGTTTTCATTAAACAGGAAAGGGCCAACAAGAGAATTTTTGTTTATGCCCACCCAAACATTTATGCTAAACCGGACTTGTTTTCTTATTTCCCTGTTCCCTCTTGGATACACTCCAGATATGTTCATTTTTGCGATTAAATATTCCGCAATTTGTAAACTTACACTCGTCCGACCATAAAATATTGCTTAGAAAGCTTTCATTTTCATCGATTTGTCCTCTTAACCACGTGCAAAATTGTAAACGTCTCCCTGTGTCACCAGGCATTAATTGTTGAGATAAGTGCAATTTATACGATTTGTAGCCATTCCTTTTGAGTATTCGCCATGCTTTGCCGTGGGAAATAGTAGGGCGATCAACAGCGTACTGAATTTGCCGAATTGACGCACTGCCATCATTAGTTATCTAAAATTACATGAATAGTTGAATGTAGTAGACAGCTTCAGTCTAATGAGAAAAACAAACCTGATTTAAAACCAAAGCTTCCTCTTCTTCAGTTATTTTGCTACCATACTTCTTTCTAGCTCGTCCAAATGATCCAGAATCTCTTAGTTGCCTATCTAGTATTAAAAAAAGGCGGCTGCTAGGTTGGCGCCGTTCAGGATATTGAACTCAAAAATAGTGTTGATGTTAATATTATTGAAGAATTGTAATAACATGCAGTTTTTAGGATAAGATCAATTGAAAGGGCTATAGCTAAAATCAGAAAAAAGAATCGATCTGTGCATAGGTAGGTACCTACGAAAAACTGAAATATGTTCAAACATTTACGGAAAACTATGGATTTAATAATAAACTAAAATTATTATTATTATTTATGAATGGTTTAATGAAAATAAAAGGGTTTTTAATTTATACGCACGGTAATTCCGTATCAGGACCGGACTTGAATATTTAGAAAATAGTTAAAAATTCATTTTAGCCAAGGAATCTTCTTCTTATAAGAAACTAATATTGCCATTATATTTAAGGGGTAGAAAGGTTTAAAAATATGTGAAAAAAAATCCAGGTCCGCATTTAAAAAAATTGACTTGATAGTGATATCTAAAAAACGAAACGTCAAATTAAAAAACTATTAATGTCAGCTTGTAAAGCATAAAAAGTTGCCTTAAGAAAGTGGAATTGTTTTTCTTATAAATTCAAAAATAAAGGCGTAAAAAATTAAAAACAAAATCGACCATTTTCGGTTTCTTCCGAATATCTCCGAAAGTATTCGGAATTTTTGAACTTTCTATGCGGCATATTAATGCACCTAAAATTGAGCAACTTTGCCCCCATTTAACCGTCCCTATATCTCTTATAGTTTCCGAGATCCCCATGCTCGTATGTCGAATTTGTAACACCCTGTATAGGTAATTATTTAATGTATAAAGCACCTATAACTATTTAAGCCTATTCATTTTTAATTGCACAATAAACTTTAAGCTCAAGTACTTTTTCTAGGACACCTTCAAATATTGTGTCCAAAATAACTATAAATTTCGCATTACTTTGACCATATTTCTCAAAAAACGCATCCACTTTAAGAAATATTTTTTGATACTCCTAAAGCTTCTATATAAGATATCCCATTAAATAACTCTCAGTATCAAACTTTAATAGAAAATTTAAATGTAAATATGAACTTTCGTGATAGAATAAAATTTACTAGTTTTAGTTGAAAATTTAACATATAAATATATAAAATATGCTTTCAGTTTTTTATAAGGGGAGATAATTTTATTTTAAAAAAAATACACTTCAATAATTTTAATAAAAACATGTATTTTACTTTTTTATTCCAAATTTAATGTGAAAAATTTATCATATAACTATTGAAGCCTAATATTTTTGAATTATATGATAAACTCTAAACCAGGATATGGTTCAATATATATAATTAAATATATATTTATCATAAGAAATATATTACAGCCTAGAAATAGGCTCACTATTATTAATATTATATTAATATATTATTGTTCTCAATATTCAAAATAAAATTATTTTCTTTGCTAAAATTAATTATATTATTTGCAGTGTAGAATACGGCGATTCTTATGAGATCCGGGTATCTACCACATTTCCTGGATCTAAGGCCATCGGGCCTCTCAGTTACCAAGTTCCGGAAGCTTTGCAGCCTTTTAAAGTCAAGGTTACCGTAAATCAAGAAGATGGCGCCTTTCTTATTTATTGGACCGAACCATTTGTTCCCTTAACGATTGGGAGATTTTATTATCAGGTTGGTATTTATCTAAATTAGAAGTATTGAAACTTAACAACCTTTATAAATAAAGGTTTCACGTGGCATTATCAGTCTAAGGAAAAATAAGGGTTTTACAAATAATTAATTAGCATTAATAATTAAAGAATATTCGTTATTCTATGCTGCTAAAAGATTTTTTGAATATAAAGGAAAGAAAATTGTGCTAATATTAATGTTTTATCGATGTTAAAATATGCATGCAATTTTCATATAATATGTATCTTAAATGGAGACGAGAACTTCAACACAGTTGAATTTCCCTGGAACACAAATGGAATATTTCTAAAGATTTTTCCATATAAATTTTTCCGGTACAACGCGGTTTATTACACGGGGAGATTATTATCTTTGACTTTTCATATTTGTAGGACTTTTATTGCTTCAAATATGAAACGGGATTGCAGGTTAACGAGTAGGTAGTAAATTAAACTTGTTTTGCTGCTAGTAATACGATCTAGTTATAGCTTTACTTGCCATCCTATTTTTGATACCTTCGATCTATAACACGATAAGTTCGGTAATCAAATATTGGTCGATATTCATGCAAAATTCACTAGTAGAATAGTTTTTAGAAATATGACTTTTAAATAGCGTGGGCAACATACCAGTTTGTAATGAAGCTAAATATCGATTCGGATATCAAGGCGACAAATTAAATTAGTAAATTTCAGGTATGTGAAATATATCACTGCCATTAGCTTTACAGCCACATACAGTGCACTAGCCAAATGAATTATCTAACTAACTAAAGATAAAATTAAGTTTTTCCTTTAAAGGTAAGCTCGATAAGCAACATAGCTAGACCAATAAATGAAACGAGAATTAACGAGAATATAAACGATAGACATCCACGGCCTACAGTTCTTTAATCATAAATGCATTAATTAAAATGATATATAACGATATACGGTATTTAAGGCAAATGATCGACATTTGATTATATATTCATTGATTAAAATTCAGATTCAGATTATTTATTCATGTTAAAATTACAGGTTGCAATGTACACACGTCAAATAATAAAACTATAAAATATAATATAAAAGTTATTTTACAACAAATTTAAAAACGGTACACTCATGTATATAAACTATCTTTCATTAGCATAATTAAAATACTCTTCGTTAAAGTGAAAAGCATTAAACATTAAAATTTCCATCCATTATGTCTGTAGGTAAGACATTAAAAAATGTTACTGCCCAGTAGCCTGTACCATCTTGACATCTCTTCAGCCGCCAGTATGCGGATACCAAATTACCTTTATTTCTGGTTTGATATGCATGTATGTCTTCATGAGCGGAGAATAGGTGCATATTCGCTTTAATATAAAGCAAATTCTCTATGATGTACAGAGATGGCATCGTAAGTATCCCCAATTATTTCAATTGACTCAATACAGGTCGATCACCCCAGTTCAGAAATAATCGTTCTGGGAGACTTCAATGCCCACAACACCAACTGGCTCAAACATCACAACAAGACCGACGACGAAGGTAGAGAGGCTGAAGCATTTGCCATCAGCTGCGGGCTTACTCAACTTGTAGACGAACCAACTCGAATCTCAGAGAGGGGCGAATTCGCCGCCCTCCTGGATCTTTTTCTGACCACCAATCCTGACCAGTACAAGGTTGCAGTTGGTCCGCCATTAGGTACCTCCGACCACAAACTTATTACAACGGTTTGTGAATTGCCACTCATACAGAAGGATCCACCATTGCCTCGCAAAATCTGGCATTACAATTCTGCAAACTGGGACGATCTGAGGCAGTTTTACCTAGATTTTCCTTGGCTCGACGTCTGCTTTGCCACTGACGGCCCGTCAGACTGCTGCGAAGAGATCATGCAAGTAATCTCCTCAGGAATGGAAGCATACATCCCAAATTCCATCAAGTTACCATCAAAAGGAAAGCCCTGGTTCGACAAAAGATGCGAAAGAGCTGTAGGAAGGAAACAGCAAGCCTATAAGTACTGGCAGCAAAATCAGACCGCTGAAAATCGCAATTATTTTATCGAAGCGAGAAACGAGTGCAAGCTTGTGATCGACGAAACTAAGGACAAACACAATCAAAGGATCAGGAATAAACTTTTGCAATGCCCCAGTGGCTCCAGGAATTTCTGGTCGGTAGCAAAGGCAGTAAGTAACAACTTTACAAAAACGTCTCTCCCACCTTTGACGGACGAACGTGGCATCACGGCGACCACAGCCAAAGAAAAAGCAAACATGCTCGCCAAAATGTTTTCATCGCACTCTACCTTAGACGTGCCCCAAAGCAAGACTCTCCCCACTATACCGAACATCAACACCACCATGGCAGAAGTCAAGTTTTCTCATCGTGATATTCGCAAAATCCTTAAAGAACTAGATACGCAAAAGGCATCAGGACCGGACGGAATACCTGCCATCGTGCTAAAGAACTGCGCCAACGAACTAACACCTGTTTTTTCCAGGCTTTTTTCTCTTTCTTACAGAAAAGGGATTTACCCATCCTCCTGGAAAGTCGCTCGAGTGCAACCTGTTCCAAAAAAAGGCAAGAAAACCACGCCCTCAAACTATCGCCCGATTGCCTTGCTTCCAATAATCTCCAAAGTCATGGAACGTGTAGTCAACCAGCAACTACTCAAGTACCTCGAGAGCAACAGAATAATCAGCGATAATCAATACGGCTTTCGCAGAGAGAGATCGACAGGAGATATATTGGCCTATGTCACTCATATATGAGTCTCGAGCGATTGCGTTGGATATTTCAAAGGCATTCGACAGAGTTTGGCATGACGGACTGCTCAACAAACTGCCGTCCTTGGGACTGCCCGCCTCTCTCTGCAGCTGGCTGGCCAGTTTCCTTAAGAACCGATCCCTACATGTTGCAGTCGATGGACACATCTCGGACACATTCACCATCAACGCGGGCGTGCCTCAGGGCGCAATACTTTCACCAACTCTGTTCCTCATCTATACTAATGACCTGCTGATCGAAACGAATAATCCTGTTTACAGTTTTGCAGATGACAGTACCCTTGTCTCCCACTTTAGATCAGAAAAACCCTTACCAGCGACTGAGACTCATCACTGCAGACAGGAGCAGATTACAGCAATTAATCAAGACCTGGAGAAAGTTCAAACTTGGGGCGACCGAAATTTGGTCCAGTTCAATGCAGCAAAGACCCAAGCAGCAACGTTTACTAAGAGGGCCAATACAGCGGGCCCTGACATCATTATGGCAGGATCGACCATTCCTTCATTCTCGTCAATCGGGCTGCTGGGTGTCTCGGTCAACAGCAATATGTCATGGCATGACCATGTTGCTAACATCGCAAAATCAGCCTCCCAGAAGCTTGGTGCGCTATTTCGCAACAAAAACTCTATACACCGCAGCAGTTGCTCTTGCTGTACAAAGCGCAAATAAGACCTTGCTTAGAATGTTGCTCACATATCTGGGGTGCCGCACCAAAGCATACCCTAAAGCTGCTGGATTCCATTCAGAAGAGGGCTGCGCGTCTCGTCGGCGATCTGGAATTGACCCGGAATCTGGATAGTCTGGAACATCGCAGACATGTGGCCGAGATGTCTCTGTTTTACAGATACTTTCACGGCAGATGTTCCCAGGATTTGGCCCGCATAATCCCGCCCCTGGCAACTCCTGCCAGGCAGTCCCGACAGACGGCAGGAGCGCACCAGTTCGTCGTACAACTAGAAACACCTAGAACATCGCTTTACCAGAACTCCTTTGTCTGGCGCACTGCATCACTGTGGAACTCACTTCAAGGACATCTATTTCCCACTAATTACAACCTACAAATATTCAAGAACCGTGTCAATCAACATCTTCGCACACACACCGCTCGTCGAGCGCCATAGGATCTACCTTTAGTGTGTGTGCCACTGCCATAAAAAAAAAA
>MU194522.1:3652-18810 GCA_016904865.1 Pissodes strobi
GTTTTTAGTTTTGTATATATATATATACTATGCATGGTGTGACGTAATAATTCATGTGTATTGTGACGCCATAAGCACATTTCAAGGCGTATCTGCCTCATTTTTCACCTTATGAAAAAAAGAAAAAATACGTGTCCACTTAGTTTTAATGGGCTATCGAAAAATTGATGAAAATTCCTCATTGTTCCGTATACCTGTTTCTGCTATTTTAATAGATTTTTTAAAAATATTTTACAGACTGTTCTATAGGTTCAACATAGAAATAATCCGTGGGGGAAGCTTTAACATTTTTTTCCAATTTTTACTCCCTTCTTTTATTTTTTCTTTACCTTTACAGATAGAAAAGACATACAAATTGTACTTTACGTCACTCACTACACTTTTCTGTCCTAAATTTTTGAAAAGAAGGGGGTAAATATTGGAAAAAAAATTAAAGCTCCCCCCACGGATCATTTCTATATTATTGAACCCATATATGTAGTATGTAAAACAATTTTTAAAAATCTTTTAAAATAGCAGAAACAAGTATGGGGAACAATTACCCATTTAAGGATCTTAAACAAAACTGTCTAGAGCATCAAAGCGCCTCAACAAAGTAAATTAAAATCCATCCTACCTATAAGAAGACTCTTTTAATACAAAATAATAAAACTGAATAAACTCACTGCTATTTATGCATCGTGACAGTAAATAAACCCTTTTTAAGATATTATTCCCATATTTTGTATGTAATGCTGCAGTTATCCTTAAAAGAAAATGATACTTACTTAAAATAAGAAATCCCTGGTATTCTACCCTTATTTTGGCAACACCAAATCAAACACCGTTGAGTATTTTCTTTGACCTTGGCACTTGACGCCATTGTCTTTTAAGGTATTTTATCTTTAAATCATATTCCTAACGTCTACACCAACTTATACACTAACAAAATACACTAATAACGAACTATTATAATAATAAACTAAACTAGATGTCCAGGAGTAAATTAGTTATTTTCAACGAAAACGATAATATAAACCACCCAGACGCACGTACGTACTTCAATAAGTGAACGAAACGAAACGCCGAAACCCATTACGGTAAACACAGAAAAAAGAATTATTTCAAGCGCAAGCAACAAGCAAGGTCAGAGAAATTTGATAATATTTTTGATTACCGAACTGTAAAAGCTTTATGAGCTGATTTCGTTCTGTTGCTTCTCGGTGTTTGTGCGCATGAGTAAAATTATCCTATTTTCAGTTCTGTCCGACGCAGAACCAGTTTTTTTCCCCCATGATTGGTACGATTTTTGACGCATGCAGACGGTTTGTGCTTATCCATATATGGAGATCGGTGGTCGCTGCTTGTTAGCCGCCTCGGCACGTCATCTGATGCATGCGCCGGCCGATTCGGCAAAAACCGCTGTGTGTGTCATGGCTCTTAGTGTAAGTGCCGAGCGACATAAAGTTGCATTTATGAATATTGTCTTAGAAATTTGGTGTGGCTTAATTGCGGCTAGTCTACCACCTTTTCCCTTTATGAAAACTTGCGTAGTGGGGGCGTTTGCTTTCCAGGCTTTCCGAAAGCCGATCATTTCGCGTAGTACAAAAAGTTTATGGATACAGTTTTTTTCTATAGTGTAATCGCGAGGCAAGTTTATGAAACGCGCGAAAAAAAAGTGTCCGACAAAAATTTTTGGTCGTTAAGGGTGTCCGACAATTCAAACATATCCACTTCATGAGTTAAAAAAATTTATGGATAACGAGCTGATTTTTTCAGGATTACTTATAGACGGAGAGCTGTCGGCCGCGGAGGTACTACGATAGTACCTCCGGTTGGAATTTTGAGAACTGGTTGGGGGGGGGGGCATCAAGAAGTGCCATCTGCACTGATTTTGCACGTTACCTGTTGGAAGGTCACTGATGACGTATGCAAATCGTCAGACGCCTAGGTCGCTGCTAAAGAGGTGCCAGACGCGCTCAAATGTGTCATTATTTTTTTTTTCTACCTCCGTCTGACGTTTCAACATTTTGCAACAGAGACCATTCTAAGCACAAATTAAAATCGTCAGACCAAAATACCGCTGCGAAGTCCCCTTACAACGTTCAACAAGCTCGGCCCGCCTGAGACCTATAATTTTTTTCTAAAATTTATTTTCGTTACCTCCGTCTGACGTTTTTACATATTATCGAAGAGACAATTTTAAGTACATATTTAAATCGTCAGAAGAAAGTACCGCTGCAAATTCCCCCTGAAATATAGCGAAATTCCAGCCTAGATTGCTAAATACTGTTTCAATGTTTTTTTTTAATTTATTGGAACACTTGTTGGGATAATATATGTTAGAAAATAAAGTCAATTTATATAATATTGAAAATTTCACATTGGAAATCTTCAAACATTGAAATTTCTTTTGAAATTTTCAAACGGTACATTCCTACCTGTAATTCATAATGGCGATGGCAGTCTCTGTAATATTGAAATTGATAGCTATTGAAACCTGTATCTTTTAAAATTTGTAGCAGGCCCTCGTCGTTTAATATATAGGCTCTAGATAAAACGTTACTTTCTGTTGTTTTTCGAGCATAGGTACATAATCCCACACAGCGACCCTTGACTGTTCCTTACTTTTCCACAATAAATACAACCTGAATAGATATTCACTTTACTTGGTTCATTTGATTTTTCGTGAGGTAGTGCTTCAACGTCATTAATATTTGCAATATTTCCTACATTCTCATTCGTCAGCTCTTGTTACGTGGATGTTGATGCATCAGCATTAACCTGAACATTTAGTTGTTGTTCCTAATCACTAGTTTCCATAACGTCTGCAGCAGAAGCTGCTGAAGTTAATGTGGATGGCTCGTTTGAGGATGTTGTTGATATATTTTTTCGGCAAAGAAGTTCTTGTAGCATTTAACGTGGCACTCATGCATTTTATTTACTGTCGCCAGCAAAATAACCTCATTATATTTTAACTATTTTTTTCGAACTTGAAGAACTTCATAGCACTTCTTTAGTTTATCCGCGTATAGTAACGGTATTAACTCAGTTACATCACTAACTTCACAAATTACACACTTCCTATTAAGGTAAGCGCAGACTAGCCAGAGCCGAACGAGCCTCACGCGCCGACCGAGCCGAAACAAAAGCCGCTTTCATTTTACCATTTTGGGTAGCCCGGGGGTGAACCATTCATATCATTTGCGTTCGTTTCAGCCAAGTGAACTGATCAGATCTACTCAAATCGATACCCCTCTGCACCCGCAAAAACCCTGGTTATTTTTAGGATCATTCAGCACCATTTCTGGGCAGCTGTCACTAGTGTCAATACTGTCGTTCAAAATTTTCGTTTTTGTTTGTATTATTTAAATGATTTTAAAGATTAGTACAAATTTTCTAAAGAAGGGAAATGAACTATTTAATAATCTTCGATTCCGAGTCGCATTGTCGTCGATCGGTAAACTGTCCTTACTGTTCTTGATTCTTAATATAGATACTATTGTTTCGGCTCGGTCGGCTCGGTCGGCGCGTGCGACTCGTTCGGATCTGGTCACCGATCTCCATATATGGATAAGCACAAAGCGTTCCAAATCATACTGATTCATGCGCCTTCAGATGTAAACAAAAGAAGGTAATTCTGAGACTGCGCAGTTTCAATTAGCAGGTTATCGATCGATTCCACGTGCTTCATCACCGCATGGCCGCGAATAAGTGACAGGTCCGGATTTTAAGAATTTGGAAAAATATTTTCGCCGTTGTATATATTACCAAAAATTTAAAAGCAAGTTGATAGATGATATATTTAACACAAAAATTGCAAGCCATTGGTTTTTAAAAGAAATAGAATAGACCAACCGATAAAATATACAACTTTTGCTATTTTTTCCGAATCTTGCTTTGTTTTGGAGACAAAAAAAAACTATTTCTTTCCTCGTCCCTGGGCGACACAAAAACCATTAAAAAAATGTAAAAATATGATAGTAAGTATATAATTATGTTTAAGGAATAAACCATTGATAGGTATGCACAAAAATACTACCAAATATTGTGGTACCTACCTAATTTTTACATTCTTTATGTGTGGCATGCATTTTTTTTGTTAAAAATATTAACTAGTTTGCCCAAAATGATTTTATGACCAAGAAAATTTGAATAATTTATACTGTAAAATCTGGTGTAACACAGGCGCAGCACTGAAACTTGTAAATTTCCAAATATATATATTTTTTAAAATCATCCCTTTGATTCAAAAATATTAAAAAATGGAAGCACCTCCTAATAAAACCCTTTTTATATGCGTTTGCCTTAATTTTTACTTTCTCTTTAAGTTAGTCTTGAATAGGTACTACTTTTAAAAGAGATTTGTAATGTTAAAGTATTTTGCATTCACACATTACATACCAAAATCTATAGGCAAGAAATACACCTTTTTTAGTTTTTTAAAATATGAATTTTTGTTGCATTGAATAGCTAAAATAACTTTGGGGCAAAGAAAGGTTTATTAAAACAAAACATCATGATAAACGTTTTATTTACATTAACTTACATTAGGTAGTAGTAGTAGTCTATTTGGAAAAAGCCAATAATACAAAATATGTAGGTAGTATGTACCAAGATACAAAATTCTTAAGACTATACACATGTCTAAATGCTCATGAAAACCTTAAAACATTTAAGAGTAATTAGGAAGATTCCTGAGAAATTAAACTGATTATTTTTGATTACAACAGTGAAAAAAAATCGATAAGTATTTTTTTATTTCCACTAAATATGAATATTACGAGAGCTATGCCAGTTTTTAGTTTTGTATATATAGATATACTATGCATGGTGTGACGTAATAATTCATGTGACGTCTTAAGCGCATTTCAAGGCGTATCTGCCTCATTTTTCGCCTTATGAAAAAAAGAAAAAACACGTGTCCACTTAGTTTTCATGGGCTATCGAAAAATTGATGAAACTTCCTCATTGTTCCGTATACCTGTTTCTGCTATTTTAATAGATTTTTAAAAAAATATTTTACAGACTGTTCTATAGGTTCAACATAGAAATAATCCGTGGGGGAAGCTTTAACCTTTTTTTCCAATTTTTACTCCCTTCTTTTATTTTTTCTTTACCTTTACAGATAGAAAAGACATACAAATTGTACTTTACGTCACTCACTACACTTTTCTGTCCTAAATTTTTAAAAGAAGGGGGTAAATATTGGAAAAAAAATTAAAGCTCCCGCCACGGATCATTTCTATATTATTGAACCCATATATGTACTATGTAAAACAATTTTAAAAAATCTTTTAAAATAGCAGAAACAAGTATGGGGAACAATAATTACCCATTTAAGGATCTAAAAAAAACTGTTTAGAGCATCAAAGCTCCTCAACAAAGTACATTAAAATCCATCCTACCTATAAGAATACTCTTTTAATACAAAATGATAAAACTGAATAAACTCACTACTATTTATGCATCGTGACAGTAAATAAACCCTTTTTAAGATATTATTCCCATATTTTGTATGTAATGCTGCAGTTATCCTTAAAAGAAAATGATACTTACTTAAAATAAGAAATCCCTGGTATTCTACCCTTATTTTGGCAACACCAAATCAAACACCGTTGAGTATTTTCTTTGATCTTGGCAGTTGACGCCATTGTCTTTTAAGGTCTTTTGTCTTTAAATCATATTCCTAACGTCTACACCAACTTATACACTAACAAAATACATTAATAACGAACTATTATAATAATAAACTAAACTAGATGTCCAGGAGTAAATTAGTTATTTTCAACGAAAACGATAATATAAACCACTCAGACGCACGTACGTACTTCAATAAGTGAACGAAACGAAACGCCGAAACCCATTACGGCAAACACAGAAAAAAGAATTATTTCTAGCGCAAGCAACAAGCAAGGTCAGAGAAATTTGATAATATTTTTAATTACCGAACTGTAAAAGCTTTATGAGCTGATTTCGTTCTGTCGCTTCTCGGTGTTTGTGCGCATGAGTAAAATTATCCTATTTTCAGTTCTGTCCGACGCAGAACCCGGTTTTTTTCGCCATGATTGGTACGATTTTTCGACGCATGCAGACGGTTTGTATATATATTAAAAATTGTCTTTACGATAATATGTAAAAACGTCAGAGGGAGGTAACGAAAATAAATTTCCGAAAAAAAACAAATAATACGTCTCAGACGGGTCGAGTTTTGTGAACGTTGTAGAGTGACTTCGCAGCGGTATTTTCGTCTCACGATTTTAATTTGTACTTCGAATGGTCTCTATTTCAATATGTTGAAACGTCAGACGTAAGAAAAAAAAATTGAAAACAAAATAAATTTGGGGGCGTCTGTCACCCCTTTAGCAACAACCTAGGCGTCTGACGATTTACATACGTCATCAGTGACCTTCCAACAGGTCACGTGCAACTTTTCAGCCGGAGGTACAAATATTTTTTGAGCAAATTTTTTTTCATTTTTGAGTGGTCTGACGTGTTCTTTGCTGGGGTTTTGAGCAAAATCCTTGCATATAGCAATTCCTGATGGTCCCCCCAACTACTTCTCTCAATTCTAGCCGGAGGTACTATCGTAGTACCTCCGCGGCCGCCAGCTCTTAGTCTATTATTATTATTTACAATCCCGAGAAAAAAAACTTTAATTTTCGGGCTATACATGTCTTTTATGCATAAAAACATAAACCCCTATAAATAAAATTATTACATTATATATTTGTAATAACACCTAATATGTAGATACGTATACACAGCCTTATACCGTACCGGTATAAGCTGTGCTATACCAATTTTACAAATTATATTACACTAGGATAAACACTAAACACCTGGTAACACACGAAATTAAATTGCCAGTATTATCGTAAATCTACAACTGTATTGAAAGATAAAATATTTTGTGTTGGTTGAAAGAACCGATCGCGGTATTTCAGTTCGTAGTGCACTTGTGAATGCATGCGATTTAAAGGCCTGCAATGGCCCTCCGCTCGCTTCACTTACTCCGGCTCAAGAAAAGGAAAGTAACCAAGTGCTAACCCAAGCCATTCCCAAGAAAAACGAAAAATCAAGAAAAAACTGTTTACTTAAAAAAGGAAACAAAACCGAAGGGATTTGAATTCGGGTCATGGGAGTGAAGGCCAACCATGCAGACCCCTAGACCATCTGCTGACTTACAAACAACTGGTTGCATCGCGAAGACATGCGTGACCTCACGTAGCTAGCCAATCACGCGCCTCTCATTCACAAGTGCACTATGAACTGAAATCTCGCGAACCGATGGAAAGAAAAGATTGAAGGAGATAGAGACAGAAACAAGGGATGGAGATCAGATCCTGCATCCTGATCCTCTCGCATGGATTTTAGCGCATGGTAGATTGGCGTTTCCTCTTATACTTGCACCACCAAGGGGTTTGTGATTACGAAATGCTGGAGAACTCTTGCCATTTATAGAGCGCAGCCCATGATCTAGTACGTGCTGAGTGTATTTTTATCTCTTTCTATTTTATACCTATGAAAATATAATAAAAATTAGAAACCCACTCACTGCGCACTAAATGACCAATCAAAAACGCCATAAAATAATGCTTTCAACTCTGACACCCTGTAAAATCGAAGCGGCTAAATCTTTGGTTTAACTGGAAATGTCTGAAAATCAGGAAAAGTACCGAAAATCTTAGATACAACAATTAGTACCAAATAAGAGATCATTAAAAACCAAGATAATAGCATGTAAGCCGTTTATTTCTTTAAGTGCAGCTGTTCCGATTTTACAGGGCGCTAAAATTGTCAGTCGATTTTCAATTATTAGATTTTCAGTTATTAATAAAAAAAATGTCCCAAAGACAATTATATTTAGTGATGCGGACGATGCGGTGCTCTATACGAAAAAGCATTGGCATTTCGAGGAGAATTGAAATATTTAAAAACATGCAAGGCGTTCGGTTTCAAATAAGGGAGTTAGTGTGTGCTTTCGGTATAATCGGAAGTGACACCACCTTGAAAATATTTTTGATGAATGTAGATATATTTTAGTAAACAACGAAATTTTCAAAAAAAAAAAATCGTATACGCGGTTCTTCATATATCGATAGTGGCCATCGAGGTAGGAAACCCTATATATAAAAAATGAGAGAAAAACTCAAGAGGAAAGTGCTTTCCTCCCTTGTAATGCAAATAGGTATTTCATTCTCGCCGGAGTACTTTGGATTTTTCAAAGAACATTTTGAAAGAACAACAAACAGAAACGTTGTTTTTAACCAGGCGACATCCTGTTCTAAACAATCAATCTGAATTAAGTCCATTTCGGGGAAAATTCCTAAGCGATGGGTGGAATCGATTTCATCCATAATTATCCGTACAACGTGAACTGGTATTAGTCCAAATTAGTTCTGAGAGACATTTGTGACGTGTTGCGATCGGAATTTTCAGTGCATTGGTAGAAGGTGATTGTTCTTGCAGAAGTAGTTTGGCTAGAGGTCAATCCGCTCTTAATTTTGGTGCAGGTACTCTGTGTTACTTATGGTAAGGTGATAGGTGTAATAATAATGAACTTTGTCATGTTAGGCACGGAAAACAGGTGGGAATACTCAGATATATCCGAATATACCACTGCAAAATCTAGTGAAAAAACGATTTTATTTTCTGCTGCAAAAACGTTTGTTTCAACTACACTATAGTTTTTAAAATATTCTTTTTCAGAAAATAATAACTGAGAGTTATTACGCGAACTGTGAAGTTCTTTCAAAATTTCATTTGGTGAAATTATTCCGCGGAGTAGAATCATTAAAGTGGCAAAGCTAATAATGTTGTCAATGTAATTTAGAAAATTCGGGAAGAAGTCTAAATTTAATTTAATTTGATCCATTATTTCGTGAATTTCTAAATAATGAACTGTGTTTGTTTAAGATCTTTGGTAGTTTCATTGTTTTTATTTTCAGTTGATTTTTGATTGCTAAAAACTTTCATCATACTATTATTGATATTTTTCGTTAAGCTAGAAGTCAGATACATTTGCTTATTTGCCCTCGTACTTATTTTATATAGGTTGTTTTCTAGTTCTAGAGTATCATTAAGAATTTCGTTTCCATCTTCCTGATCAAGATTTTCACTTATATATTTAATTAATGGACCTAGGAGATTGATTAGGCCTCTTTTGACCTATTTATAAGCTAAGTTGAGGTTTGAAACCTTCTGCAAAAGCACTAAAACGGAATTTTATCCACAATACCGAAACATAGTTTTTGCACTCGACGCGCATTTCGCTAACCATGTTCAGGGGATGATTAAATCTAATAATTTTCCGATAATGCTAACATGGTTAACAAAACTCGCGTCGAGTGCAAAAATTCTAATTCGGTATTGTGGCTCAAACTCTGTTTTAGTTAGGAAATTAATTTATTTATCAATAATAAATACTCATAAACATTGAATATTCCATGGGTTGCAACTCGTCGACGATTTGATTGAAGATGGTCGTCAGAGTTTGTGAGTGAATGAATTAGTTGGGACCCAGAGGTGCTGAAATCGACCACCTCTATACAAGTCGCGAACATCCACCTAGAAAATATGAATTCTTATGTAAAATGACCTGCCGGGATCGAAGTTTTTGTTCGCCCCTTGATCCGGAATTGCGAAATCAGAGTAATTGACAAATTTCCAAAAATCTTGAAAATTGTTGCAAAATTTTAATTTTTTGCATAAACTTCTCTATCTCCCTTATTTTAACTTCGATCGACATGAAATTTTAATATGGCCTTTGTCAAACATATCTTAAGACGGTTTTAACATAAAACATAATTAGGAATAATTAATGTGCCTTTGTTGATTTTTTTTTTCAGTGGGACACCTAATATTTTACTCGATTACTAGACAAATTGCTCGATCGAGAAAACTTTTTTATTTTTAAATATAGATGGATACTATAAGCGAGAAAGTTGTAGCCAAATAATAAAGGAAGTTTTTTTATTTGAAACTTTTTTTCAAAAATCGTCTTATTTTTATGTTAATAATTATTGAAATCACGGCGCGCATAAAAGTTCACTTAATATCGGTGCGGTCGGGTGTGTGTAATGTATTGCAGAGGCAGCACGGGGATCCCTGTTTAGTAGGAGTTTACAGTTTACGTTTAGTCTTAGTTCACGTGATTCGACAATATCATAGTTGATGCTAGTATTTTTATAATAATTATGATAAAAATCCTTCTTGTGTGTTTACTGTGTCCTCTTGTCCAAGACAAAATATGAGTCGAAATACAGATAGATGTAGTGTGGAAACGGTACAGGACGTTACAAAAGAGAGCATTCATTACTTGTTTCAAGCATGTAGAGAAAATTCCGATAAGCAATCCATAGCTCTTAAATATCATGATGACAAAAAGGAAGTGTTTTTATCACTAAATTCTGTTTATTACGCTAAGTGTAGACGAACTTATACAAGAAGTGCTTACAAAAAATCTGAAACGGAGGGCAATGCTTCCGAACCTAAAACTGGTGAACGATGTAGATCTTCTCATTCAGATGTTTGTATATTATGCAATAAAAGTCGTGACAGTAACGGTTTACGGAAACGTAAACAGATATTAACATTTAATAAGCAGAATGAGATCTGGAAAATGGCAAAAAAATTAACGACCAACAAATCTTGCACCGAATTTAGTGATAATTCAAGTTGCGAAGCAAGAAAGAGCCATAAAAATAAACTAGAAGTTAAAAGAATCATAAAACAAAAAAATAACCTTTTTCAATCAGACCTTAAGGAATTAGTTAATATTTGTTCCGGATATATTAGCAATGTTTATAAAGCACAAGAAATAGCAACAGCCGCCATAGTTAAGGAAAACAAGGAATACGCAGAAAAAATTGAAGGAGTAAAGTTAAATTTATTTAACGCAAAGCAAAAAACAAAAAGCTATTGTGAGTGAGTTATATGAAAGTGAAGCAAAAATGTTAGGAAATCTACATTTTACTCGAGAACTTGAAGAGGAAACACAAATTTGGGTATTCTCTAACGAATGGACTTCTTATCCATCTTCACTTTTTGAAATGGATTCAGAAAACAATATTATTATGAGAAAGGGAAACAAATCTGAATTCTATAATTCTGTGTTAAAATAATTAAAATAATAACCTACTGAGCTGTCTTGCATGCCAATAGAAAGAAATGATACTCTTAACTCCGCATATATAATAGATATGATGGCACTTATTCAGAGATACCAGAACTTTAAATGCAGAAAATTTAGAGAATTATTTTTAAAATACATTTCATTAATATTAAAGCTGAAGCTCCAGAACTGTCGTCTCGTCGTATGTGTTGGTGATCGCTACAATTTTGAAGAAAGTTTAAAGAAAACAGAGATATATAGAAGATCGAAAAATTGTAATTTTTTAACATAATATGAAATACGAGATAAAATTGATATACCTGATTGGAAAAAAATTATATCGAATTCTAGTAACAAAATAACCCTCTTGACCTATTTAGCTAAAAATCTTTTAAGAGAATTATACTATACCTGATCAAGTTGAAATTATATTAGCAGAAATATCGGAAGATAACGAAGGAACAATAAAATGCACCAAAAAGGAATCGAATGTGGTTGATAGGTTGGCTTTTACAGGGCACGAAGAAGCTGGATACGAGAATATTTGCAATTATTATTATTATTTTTTTTAATATTTGAAGGTATTTCTTATTAAAAGTGTGGACACAGATGTTTTCGTGTTATCTATGTTTTTCTCGGTAAGTATAGAGGTTAAAATTTAGATGGAAAATCTACAGAAATTCATTTTCACTTATTAAAAAACTTACAAACTTGCATCAACTCGATGTTAAAACATTAGCAGACAATTTGTTAACAGTCTGCTGCTTATCTGGTTGTGATTTGGCCAGCTTTCTGTTTAGAAAAGGCAAAAGAAGGGCCTTTTCAATAATAGTGTTATCTCGAGAAGCAAATGAGATGAATCTTCTATCATCTGAGACTAAAACGAATATAAAATACTGACCAATTATTGTCATCATGTAGACTGTTTTTTAAATATCTTTATGGCCGTAAAGCCTTCAAATGAAATATGGATGAATTACGAGCCCATATGTTTCCAACTTGCAAAACGAATATCAGGTAAAAATTTGAAAGTGATTATATCTTTAATGATTTGAGTTTTAAAATTATATTTAAAAGTTATAAGGTAAAACACAGAAATAATAAATCATTTCAATGTTTCTAGTACTCTTATTTTTATTACCTATATTATTTCCGTATTAAAAAATATATAGTAATTATGTTACGTGGACCTATACTTTTTCCAAATTTATTTTATCTGGTGCAGGCCTTGACTGATTGTTGCTTATATCAGATTATTGAGCATTGGTTTATTTAGAATTTTGTTTCGGGTGGGAGGAGCTCCAGTCATAAAAAGGAAAGTGCCATTGACTATTATTCTTGTCAACAATCACTCATGACCTACTTTAGATAAAATAAGCTTGGAACAAATTATATTATCTGCAATAATTGTTGATTTTAGGGATTTGCCGCCGACCGAAGATCCGTTTATATTTCATGTCAAGAGTGCCTTTTTACAATGTGCTATATTTAAAACAGCCCATATGCTAAAGCCAGACGTTCTTAAAATTGTAAAATTTGGATATGGGCTCACGTGCACTTGTATAATACCAACATTGATGACCAAAGACGCCAAACCAAAATTTTTAAATACTATCTCCGTTTTGTTATTGCAAATTATTTAAATGTTCAGCAAAGTGCAAATGCCTAAAAGCAAATGTAAAATGTAACATTAGTTGTCTGTGTGAAGGAAAATACGTTGAAAACTGAACAGCAAGTGGGTATATAGAAAATTGTGTGCATTGTATTTCCAGTATTGTAGATACTACCCATCTACTACGTTACAATAATTATAAATAATAAAACATATTATTTTTACCAATCCCGTAATGCACAGTTTTTTTAAGTTTGTAACTAATATCATGTTTCTTTGCTGCACTTATAAATGATAGTGACGCCTGGACTCTCTCCATCTCTTTCTCTCTCGCATAGCCGCTTTATTCGTTTCCCTACACCCAACAACGATAATAGAAGTATATAGCGCGGCCTCGGGCGCGCGGGTCTCTTTAAATTTTCTAGGACTTTGAATTACACAGTCAAAACTAAAAGCCGTATCAAAAAAGTTTTTAATAAAAAAGTTTCTTTGGTTTGTCAGGAACACTTTTGTCGCTTATAGTACCTACCTAACTTGAAGGATAAAAAAGTTTTCTCGATCGAGTATTTTACACTGCAAAATGATGATATTTTGTGTAAAGGAGAGTAAAAAAAGTTCTTAGGCCCATATGTCATTTTTTAAAATCTTCTAATATATGATATCATCTTAAGAAGAGATTGAAAAATATCACATCAAAAATTCAGATCAATCGGACATCATTTAAGCAAGTTATACAGTTGTTTGCAAAAAATAATATTTTAGTCATATTTTTCTGTTTTTTCAAAAAAGTATTGTTTTGACCTATTTCGCAATTCCGGATCGAAGGGCGAACAAAAAAATCGGATTCAGCATGTCATTTTGCATAGATTTTCATATTTTTTAGGTGGATGTTCGCGACATGTATAGAGCATCCCTAAAACGCTTCCTACGAGCTCTTAGATTCCCAACTAAATGATTTACTTGAAAGAAATGTTGCTCATCTAGAAAATAGTATCTCTGAGGAGTCCTCATTTAAGTGAAGCCTGTCGTAAATTGTCAGATGGCATGACTGAGTAGACCACAATCCACCTTCCATACTAGCAGTCTAAAAAAGTCATCCTTTGAGCTGCGATTTTCCGTACCCTAGTGATATTGCCAATATACGCCTACTATAGAGAGATATTTACTATTTCAAATGAAAGTCGCTTGATCCGATAAAATGGCGTTTCCCCTAAAAAGCAAGGTATGTTTGTGACTATCTCGACTAAATATTACAAATAAATTTTTTCCTACAAAAGTTAAGTTAAGTTAATCTTAGGTATTGACAACTGTCGAAAATAACTATATGTTTCATTTTAGAGAACTGCCAGCAAGTCAGGCAACATTTGCAACATTTGATACGGTACAAATGAATACTATTTAATATATTTTAAAAGAAAATGAAACATGGTGACTTTGTATCTCTAATGGCTCGAACAGACAGAAGAAATACTATTTTCTAGATGTCAAATAAATCAAAAATGTCTATTGTTAATAAGAAATCGCGTAAGAAACTGCTTGGTGCTTTTTAGGATATACCTACCAATCTATGCAAATTAATACATTTTCTGCCCCCTGCAAAAATTGAGACAAGCAGTGAAGGGATCGCTAATTGCTTCCTTAATTTTTTGGTGATTTGCCTGTGCAAATTAGAAATAAATAAAACTTTTCCCTTTTTCGATTAAATTTTAATAATATTTTTAGCGGAAAATTCGTTTTATCTCGTTACTGGGATTTTCCTTGTATCTTTGCTTTGCGTTTGTTATTTATTTTAATTTTTCTTGTGTTTTATGATAATTATCGTATTTGTCGATCTTTGATCTTTAAAATTATATTATTTGATCTCGATCCACACTGACCTTGCAATCATGTCATTCGAAATGTTTAATTTTATTTTAAAATATATAAATAGTATTAATTTGTACCGTATCAAATGTTGAAAATGTTGCTTGACTTGCTGGCAGTTCTCTAAAATAAAACATATAGTTTCTTTCGACAGTTGTCAATACCTAACTTAACTTAACTTAACTTTTGTCGGAAAAACTTTACTTTTCAAGTACTTCCATAAGGGGAAATATATCGGAGAAAGATGTGGAGACCTTGCTGGCCATTTCAACCGTCAGCTTTTATCAACTCATTTATTTGTAATATTAAGTCGAGATAGTCACATCATTTTTAGGGGAAACGCCATTTTATCGGATCAAGCAAATTTTATTTGAAAGAGTAAATATCTCTCTATGGTAGGCGTATATTGGCAATATCGCTAGGGTACGGAGAATCGCAGCTCAAAGTTTGACTTTTTTAGACTGCTAGTATGAAAGATTGCAACCCATGGATTATTCAATGCTTATGAGTATTTATTATTGATAAATAAATTAATTTCCTAACTAAAACGGAATTTTATCCACAATACCGAAACATAGTTTTTGCACT
>JAEQML010067773.1:0-18810 GCA_016904865.1 Pissodes strobi
TAGTTCATGTTTAATTCCGTCCATAAACCCTTGACAGTGACATTGACTTTAAAAAGCTTTATCATTAAATCAATTACTACTAACAATATATTTACATAAGCTTTCTATATATAGAAACCAGAACGCATTTCACCAAAGCGTTGACTGATCAGCCAACGACCAAAGACAGTCACTCGTATTCGACTAATTTACCGGTTATCTTTGGGAAACAGTCAACAAAGATATCTTCATCCGTGTCTGGTTTTACAGGTACATATCATCCCTTTTGTTGCATTATATGGGCTGGCACTTTACTTTAACTTCAACTTGGAAATAAACTTGAATGAATTTATTTCAATCTTCACAGCGCATTAAGACATTTTTTAATTGTGGGAGCTGTCTAAACGAGAATACATGAGTAACTTGAGCAATAATAGTATATTTTGCGGAGCAAGAGGTAATTTTCTATCTTCTTACACGCGTCGCGAGAAGAATTTTTTCTGTATTGTCACTTCTGACATCGTCTCACCCGGGTAACGCATTAGGTAAGTACAGGGGGTGGTTTAAAATATGGCGATAAAGGTGTTTTGAATTTTATTTATTAGTTGAGGTAAATGCAGTGCATTTTGATCTTGTTTGGGTAGTGTGTTTCCCAAACATGGGGCAGTCTTTCCTTGATGATCTAAGGTAGAATTTGGTGCAAATATCAACGATTGACAGCTTTGGCAACTGACCAAGAGGATCTTGATCCGTTGGGACAGTTGAGACGCTTGTCCTTGATCTGCTTGTTATATCCCTCCTTGCTCTCGTCATTGTCTTTATCTCTCGTCAATGATCCGCTTACACTGGTTTCTAGTCGTGATGAATATATTTCCATTTTCGTCTGTCGGATCTCGGCACCATTTGCGGTAGGCGACATTTATAACATTGACTGCTATCGAGCAGTTTTTCCCAAACCATGGTTTACTATTTGAGATACGTTTCATAGAAGAGGGAATGAAAGCTTCCATACCAGCTAGGATAACTTGAGTTATCTCATCAGCAGATTCAGGGGTGTTTTGATTCCTAAAGCAGACATCTTTCCAAGGAAAAGAAAGATAAAACTCGTGAAGATCACGCCACTTTGCAGATTTGTATTGTCAAACCTCCTGCAGTGCCTGTGACTCTTGTATTTTGATACCAAGTTCACAGGTTGCGGAGATAAGATTGATGTCAATGATGAGAGCTTTTGAAGACAAACCATTAGAAGGACCACAAGTACGCCCCCTTAAGTGTACACCTAGGTCCGGATATCTCATAATCACGTGTGCCCAACACAATGGGTTAAGGAAATAATCCCAACACTGAAAGCCTGGGATGGAGCAGAGCTAAAGGCTTTAGAGTGAATGAAGTCCGAAAACCATGCTCCTGCACCGCCTATATACTCGACGAAGATGGGGAAAGACTTGAGGGCGACAGAGTCCTCAAGAGACTGCAATTGGGGAACCATGGGCTGAACACGCGACTGTGGAAAGTCTTTGGGAAAACTCCAACAGACCATGGCCAAGTATGGACCTTCTCCATGGACAAAGACTCCCTCAATGAGTTAAGGAAGCAGGTAATAGGAAGCATTTCCGGGTGAGTGAAGGAACAGGGAGAAGCCAGCGATACGGAGAAAGCCTCGAGAAAAACTCAGCTACTAGACAAAGCCGTAGAGGAAGGGGGACCCAAAGGGCTCAACCTTCAAGGCATAATTCCGATGGAGAGGACACAGACCGCCATTGAAGTGGAGGACGGAGGCACCCATCCAGAACATCCACATATAATATGAGGGGAGGGATAAGGTAAATCTTCAGCATGCCAAGGCTGCTTCGGCCACGCTATGCCGGAGATTTGAAAAAGAAGGCATCGACATCGCCCTCCTGCAAGAGCCGTAGTTACACGGTGGCCAAGTGGCTGGCCTAACAACAAAACAAGGTAAATTATTGTACGACAGGTCAGCTAAAAGACCACGGACCTGCATAATTTACAGTAATAGAGTTAATTGTACACTAATTCCGGGGCTATGTTCCGGGGATTTTGTTACAGCTATCTTAACAACCACCACGGAAGAGGGGCTGAAAAGCTTGATAGTATGTTCCGGCTACTTCCCTGGGGAGGAGAAACCGTGTCCACCGCAGGTCCTAAATGATGTTATGTCCTACTGCGTGGAAAGGAAACTACAACTAGTAGCCGAGTGCGACGCGAACGCACACCACGTTCTATGGGGCAGCACGGACACAAACGCACTCTTAAGTGAGTTACTACACCAATTTATATTTTCAGCAAGTGCCCTGGAAATAGAAATAGCTAACAGGGGCGCTGAACCCATTTTCATCACCGCAATCCGACGAGAGGTCCTGGACGTGACCACCTGTACAAATAAGATAAGTGAAAACATTTTCAACTGGCACGTGTCACAAGAACCATCGTGCTTAGATCATAGGCACATAAGGTTTGAGTATTTTTCAGATATCCAAGAGACACAAACTGGGAATGATACTTACAATCTCTCAACGAAGGTCTCCAAGGAATCGCAGAAGATACAAAAGACACGAGAGGTTTGGAGACGGTAGTCGAAAAGGTGACGGAAGCAGTTGCTACAGCATACCATGGAAACTGCCCAGAAAAAATTTGCAAACAAGCTTATAAGCTTCGGGAGGCCGTAAGAAGGCTGTTCACAAAGGCCAAGAAGACAAATGAATGAGACCTACACAGGGTAGTCCTTACGGAATACAAGAAAGAAATCCGCATGGCAAAAAGAGTTTCATGGGGGATATTTTGCGAAAGGGTGAACGAGACCCACACCTGTGCAAAGATACATAAGGTGCTAGCAAAAGGAAACTCTACAAACCGAGTCGAACTCCTGAAAGGAGAAGACAACGAATACACAAAAACATGCGAGGAAAGTCTGAAGCTTCTCATTAAAGCTCACTTTCCAGCGTCAATTCAGATGACGGAAACCACAGTGCTCGAAGAGCCTCCTAAAATAAGGCCAACGAAGCAAGATTGGAGGCTAGCTGCGGACATAATAACGCCGTCTAAGGTCGGATGGGCAGTAAGCTAATTTCAACCGTACAAATCGCCGGGGTTAGATAAGATATACCCAGTACTTCTACAGAGAGGACAGGATAGTTTGTCCCATCTCTCTGTAAGATCGTCAGAGGCAGTATAGCTTGGGGATTCATACTTACAAAATGGTAACAGGTGAGGGTTATATACCTGCCGAAGATAAAAAAACTTCGGGCGGAAGGCCTTCACTGCCTGGGCTACGCAGATGCCTTGACGATTGTGGTGCGAGGAAAGTTCACGGCTACCATATTGGAATTTTTTTCTTTTGTGGCAGTGGCACACACACTAAAGGGAGATCCTATGGCGCTCGACGAGCGGTGTGTGTGCGAAGATGTTGATTGTCACGGTTCTTGAATAGTTGTAGGTTGTAATTAGTGGGAAGAAGATGTCCTGGGAGTGAGTTCCACAGTGATGCAGTGCGCCAGACAACGGAGCTCTTGTAAAGCGATGTTCTAGGTGTTTCCAGTTATACGACGAACTGGTGCGCTCTTGCCGTCCGTCGTGACTGTCTGACAGAAGTTGCCAGGGGCGGGATGAGGCAGGCCAAATCCTGGGAACATCTGCCGTGAAGGTATCTGTAAAACAGAGACAACTCGGCCACATGTCTGCGGTGTTCCAGACTATCCAGATTCCGGGTCAATTCCGGGTCGCCGACGAGATGCACAGCTCTTTTCTGAATGGAATCGAGCAGTTTTAGGGTGTGTTTTGGTGCGGCACCCCAGATATGTGAGCAATATTCTAAGCACGGTCTTATTTGCGCTTTGTAGAGCAAGAGCAACTGCTGCGGTGTATAGAGTTTTTTTGTTGCGAAATAGCGCACCAAGCTTCTGGGAGGCTGATTTTGCGATGTTGGCAACATGGTTATGCCAGGACATATTGCTGTTGACCGAGACACCCAGGAGTCCGATTGACGAGGATGAAGGAATGGTGGATCCTGCCATAATGATGTCAGGGCCCGCTGTATTGGCCCTCTTGGTAAACGTTGCTGCTTGGGTCTTTGCTGCATTGAACTGGACGAAATTTCGTTAGCCCCAAGTTTGACACTCTCTCCAGGTCTTGAATAATTGCTGTAATCTGCTCCTGTCTGCGGTGATGACTCTCAGTCGCTGGTAAGGGTTTTTATGATCTAAAGTGGGAGACAAGGGTGCCGTCATTTGCAAAACTCAGGATTATTCATTTCGATGAGCAGGTCATTAATATAGATAAGGAACAGAGTTGGTGAAAGTATTGCACCCTGAGGCACGCCCGCGTTGATGGTGAATGGGTCCATCAACTGCAACGTGCAGAGATTGGTTCTTAAGGAAACTGGCAAGCCAGCTGCAGAGAGAGGCTAGGACGGCGGTTTGTTGAGCAGTCCGTCATGCCAAACTCTGTCGAATGCCTTTGAAATATTCAATGCAATCGCTCGAGACTCTCCGTAGTTCTCAATTGCCGTAATCCTCCGTATGAAGCCAAAGAGCCCTTAACATCGTAGACTCCTGGTGCAAAGAAGAATAAATGTCAGTTAATCCACATAAAACATGAGTGGTTGCATTCACCAAAAGGAGAGATTTAACAGGACTAATACAAATGAGGCTAGCTGGAGAACCTATACCCTTCTCCAAAGAGGCCAAATAACTGGGAGTCATCTTTGACTAAAAACTTACATGCAACACGCACATCCAAAAAGTGGCGCTAGAAGCCACAATGGCTCTAGGTATATGTAGAAGAATGTGTGGGAATGGTTATAAACAAGGGCGGTTAGACTCATTATAACATAATATGGAATAATCGCCTGGTGGACGAAAACCAGACAGGTAGAGGTGATGAGAAAGCTAAATGAGGTACAGAGACTAGCTTGCCTCTGTGTTACCGGAGCCATGAGCATAACGCTAACAGCAGCGATGGAGGTATAATTAAATCTACCCACACTCCATGGTATCATACAAGGCGAAGCGAAATCGGTCTGTTACAAACTAACACAAGGTCAAACACCACTAATAAGATGACACGGCACGGAAAACAATAAACTATACTGCGAGATGAAGGAGGATAAAATCCTAGGCATGCCCTCGGACTGCTCCACTCCGCAGTATAGCTTTGAAAAGACATTTTCAACACAAATACCACCAAGAGACCTATGGATAAAAGGCCCACCCATAAGGGCAGACATAGCCTGGTATACAGACGGCTCGAAAACCGACCAAGGAATAATAGCCGGAATCTACGAACCAAGGACAGAGACCAAAATCTCGATACCTATGGGCACACTCGCCACAATATTTCAGGCGGAAATTACAGCTATCATCCTCTGTATAGAGGAAATGATCAGGAGGAAGGTGGCAACAAGACAGTCGTTATCTACTTCTATAGCCAAGCAGCAATCAAAGCAGTATCTTCCAATATAGTAACATCAAAGTTAGTATTGGACTGTAGAAATCTGTTGAACAAAATGGGAAGGCTTAATAGAAAAGCGACTTTGGCGTAGGTGCCAGGACACGAAGGCCATGGAGGCAACCAGATGGCAGATGAGTTAGCCCGAGAAGGCTCGTCCCAGCCACTAGCAGGACCAGAACCATTTTGCGGAGTCGCAATGCCCATAGCCAAGACATCCATTCAAAAAGGGACATAGACATGCCAAAGATTTTATCAGCAAACCTTCGGCAAAATTAACAGCAGACTTGTTAAGTTATAATCGGAAGTCGATAAGAATCATAGTGGAACTAATAAGAGGACTCTGCCGACTAAAGAGACATATGAGTCTGATAGGCCTGGCGGACGAAACCCTGTGTAGGTTTTGCCAGGAAGGGGAGGAGTCGGCAGTTTTGGCAATGTGTTTACATTCCCTTACACTGTGAAGGACTTTCAAGGTTGCGCTTCGATACCGCGGATACAACCAATCCAGAAGCGTTAAGCTACACCATGGAGCCACTGTCGAGACTTTGGAGTCTGCTCAAGAAGACACAGTTGGACACAATACTCTAAGTACAAGGAGGGTTGCAATAGATCTTACGGGTCGCAGTGACATAAAGGCGATGACGCCTCCTCCACACATATCTATCTATCTATCTATCACATGTGATTCGTGCCGTGTGCAGAGAAAATAGTTGAAGATAAAAAAAACAGATTGAGACGTAAGACTAAAAAAAGGAATTGGAATACGAACAGAGGTAAGAATTTTATAATATTTCGATCTCGTTTTTGAAAGAACTTCAGGCGCATAAGCGACCTTTTATTGTAGACAACAACCTGTAAATGCAATTTTATTTTAACTTTATCTTCTCTTAAATTTGTATTGTTTCTTACAATTTGGTACTTTCCTATCTATTTACATTTTTTATTTGTCATTCTTTATTCCATCGGACAGTTATAATGTCACATAGAATCTGTCGCAACATAAAACGTGAACTAATAATAATAATATATACAAATTCAAATATCGAAATGTGATTTTTTTGTTAATTTAAACTAAAAAGGTCCTGTAAATATATGTCCTAAGATGGTTGGATTTGAAAATACAGGGTGATGAGATTATTTGCTTTAGCTTTTTGAATATTGCCCTGTACATTGTTTCAAAAGTTAAAGAAATATACTCGTCGATAAAACAAAATCAAGTACTATTAATTTATAATTGTTTTAAAAAGTTTCAGTGGATCACAAATAATACTCACAAATAACTCTTAAACGCTGCCAGCTATGGATAAAATACAAGGGGACAAAAAGGAGGACAGAGACGCCAAGAAAAGAATGTCGCCCTGTACATAGATCCAGATCATGTGAATGTTATTTTTTTGTATTTATTTATAAGACAGTAAATATAGTGAAACGTATAGGCCTTGTGTCCCAATAGTTGTGCCAGAGTCATAAATATGTATTATCATCAAATAACCTCCTCCTATAAATACCTGTATAATAAAAAATACAAAGTAGAATATCTTAAGTACCTAATTCTAGCAAAGGAAAGGTTAGGGTCTGCAACCTAACCTAAAGTCCGCCAGCAGGTATAATAAATGGACCTTGGGCCTGGGAATTTTTAAATATTATAGACTTACTGCCCTATAGCTCAAGAGAACTTTTAGCTGATATTAAGTCTATTGCAGTCTGTCGGATGGAATTTTTATTTGCATCTTAAGGGCCACTGTAAATGAGGCTGGCAGAATTATGGACGTTACGATAATCTTACAAGTCGGTTATCTTTTGAGTACAGTGAAGAGATAGTTAAATAGTCATAAAATATTTGCATTGACTTTCCAAGAAGTAGGAATTTCTATACCTAAATGACAAACAGTAAACAGTACAGAACTTGGCATCAAATTATCTATACTGCAGTAATATCCCCATACGTATCTGAGTAAAACAAATTTGCGA
The DNA here is from genome assembly GCA_016904865.1 of Pissodes strobi. Lineage (NCBI taxonomy): Eukaryota > Metazoa > Arthropoda > Insecta > Coleoptera > Curculionidae > Pissodes > Pissodes strobi. The sequence continues at coordinate 7,417 of JAEQML010067773.1, forward strand.
ACATGGAGTATAAAAGTTAGTCTTATTTAACAGTGTATTTGATGTTCAAATATTTTATAAATAATTTTAAGATCCCTGATATTTCCGCGAGTTTAACGAGGTATTATTTGCATAAGGATTCAGCTTGGAAAAAAGGGTGGTAAATAAGTTCGATCTTCCAGTATTGCCATTTTTCCTTTCAAAGGCTGTGCTCGAATCTTTGATAAATTGTGTAGCTTTCTTCAGTTCTTCGGAGGACAGATGATGCCACGACTTCTGGAAATGTTCTAGGACTTCCTTAGGTAGTGTTGAGGTTGTTACTTCTGACTGTGTTTCGCAACTGGTTACCCACTGCACCGGCTCGCAAGTGGCTATTACATCTCCTTTATTGATTTTCATTGAATTGGATGAAATATTTGCTATCCTTATCGGTATTTCGCCGTCGGTTTTGACTAGTGCTTTGCCTACGAGGTGTTTGCAAGGCAAATCGTGGTGTTGTGTAAAAAAAATCCCTCTCCAATTTCCCAAAAATTATCTGCTCGGTATTTCCGCTTATTCTGGCAGTACATGCCGCCACTACTTTAGTCGGTGTGCCATCGTCTGTTTTGTTAAGGATGAACTCTTCGGTGCCAAACTTCAGATGATTAAGCTTGTTGTCAAAAGAGAATCCATGTTGACCGATGAGATCCATCCCCAAAATAAATTCGTCTTCGATGTCGCCGACTAACACTGTGTGGGGTAATTTAATTCGTCCCAGTTGAAGTTCGATATCCATTTCCCCAAGTACTTCAGCTGTTTCATCGGTAACCGTACGTAAAACTACATTCTTTGATATGGGTAGAACTTCTACTCTATTTAACCTGTTGGACCTTATCAAAGATACCGCCGCACCAGTGTCAACAGTAATTGTTTTGGCTCTTCCGTTGATCTTTCCTTTAACAGTTAGACTGTTGGTGGCTTTTCCTGGGCTTTTTATGGAGACGATCCTGGGGGCTTTATCTTCCTTAGCCAACACCCGCCCCGCAATGTTGACTAATTGAAGTTTTCCTGATTTGACTTGGAGGCCCTAGCGTTTCTGGATGGAGATCTAGACCGTAGTTGTACTCGGCAGTCTCTTTTGAAATGCCCAGTCCTGCCACATCTATAACACTGATTTGGTGTATTTCGGTTACGTGGCCTATCGTCTATGGGCTCCCGGAATCTCCCTATGGCCTGAAGAACTTCCGTTAATTTCTTCAAAATTTCGCCCATATCAGTTAATTCACAGCTGTTTGTCGGCTTTTCTTCCTGGATGGATACGGCCCTGACTTTTGGCTTGGAGATGTTATAGGCCGCCTCGATTTCTAGGGCTCGACCCAAAGCTTCACTGCTGTTATCAAATTTGGCTAGGCGTAGCATTTTCTGAGTTTCTGGGTCTCTGATACCATCCACGAAATATTGGGCAGCAAGTTCCTCTTGAAATTCCTCTGTCGCTCCCGGGTAGGCCAATTGAATGAGACGTCTAACGTCTGCCTCAAACTCCTGCAGGTTTTCACCAGGCTTCTGATGTCGAGACTTTACTTGTGCCTGATAGAGCTGTCTTCTATGCTGGTCGCCAAATCGTCTCTCCAGGGCAGCTACAAGTATGTCATATTTCCCTTGTTGGCTGATGGGAATGGTCTGCAATAGTTCTAGGGCAGATCCACGAAGCGCTACCACTAGTGATGTAGCCATTTCTTCATTATTCCAACCGTTGGCAAAAGCAGCGGCTTCGAATTGTCTTTTGTACATTGTCCAAGATGTTTGACCGTCATACGTTGGAGGTTTTATATTCTGTCCTGTGGCAAATACCCTCTCGGTGGGTCCTTGATTTTTTAGTCTGGTAACTTCTGCCTGAAGATTCTTCATTTCCTTTTGTATATTGTCTACTTCTTTTTCAAATTTCTCATTTTGCCCGTCCAATACTTTCTGCAATTTTCCTTGCTCGCCTACAAATGAATCCATCATCCATTTCTGAAGCTGGTCCAGTTCTGCTTGCCTTCTACGCTCATCCTCGTCCCGTTCCGCTCGCCTTTTATCTTCCTGATCTTGAAAAGGTTTCTGAAGCTGGTCCTATTCTGCTTGCCTTTTATCTTCCTGGTCTTGTAGAATTTTCTGCAGCCGGTTCTGTTCTGCTTGTCTTTTGTCTTCTTGGTCTTGCAAAATTTTCTGAAGCCGGTCGTCCTGTCCTTTTTGCCTTTTGTCTTCCTGGCCTTTTCAAATTTTCTGAAGCCGGTCCTGTTCTGCTTGCCTTTTACGTTCATCTTCTTCCCGATCCGCTTGCCTTCTACGTTCATCTTCTTCCCGATCCGCTTGCTTTTTATCTTCTTGATCTTGAAAAATTTTCTCCAGCCGGTCCTGTTCTATTTGTCTCTCAGCGTTTAGATTTTCTATGAAATCGGCCAACATTTTATTTATCTGCTCTATTTCTGCCGTTTGTTGCCTTGTATTGATCATAGGATGTTATAAAATGCTCACAGAACTAAAACGGTCTCGTTGACGTGCTTGTACCCTCTTCTCTTCTCGAAGAATACTTCACAAGTCCGGTCTCTTCACAATCCAACTTCCGACACCAAATGTTACGTTTTTCCCGTGGGTTCTGCACGAAATTACAACTTTACTATTTTCAACTAATACTCTCTTTATTATCTACCACAGTATACAATTCAACGCAATAAACTACTTTTATAACTTTACAACTAAGCTCTTTACAATTCAACACTCAATCATTAACTGAAAACTACAATTCGTCGCTATTCCCTATTTATATACGATGTAAAGTCTATCACGAATACTCGGGAAGACGCGAGGCCACTCTATATGATTCTCCATCGAGATAATTCCAGCGTTCCTGAATCTTCGCGGCCGACACGGCGATGACTCATACACAGAGAAGCGGTACGCTACAAGGCCAGTTCTATAGGGTAACACAAAAACGTTCGGATGGTTGTTAGTCGTGACAATAGGTTAAAAAGTTATACCATTTTCCTAAAAAGCATGATAACCTTCCATTGATAAAAATACAAAACTTAGACAAAAAGCTAAAAATTATTTAGTATAGGATTTTTATAGGCTAATGAATAATAAGGGATATGGAAAACAAATCGAAAACGTTCGAAATAAAAGTGACATACAAGTATTAGATTCATATGAAAAACTAGCAAAACATAAAGATTGTTATGCTACAAGAATAATCGATGAGAGCAATGTGTATTTATATAAAAAGTTAATAATATTAAACAAACCAATTTATGGGCTGTTTGTAGTATTAGACTTATCCAAATTATTAATGTATATCTACATTTTAATATAATTTCTTAAATGTAAAATATCAGGAAAAAGTAAAATTATGAACAACAATTTTGATGGTACTTCAGACCATACTATGGATTGCATTTCAAAAGTTAAAGCTTGCAGTTTTATTTAAAAATAAATATTCAGGAATTCGTTTAAGTCAATTTGTTGGATTAAGCTCTAAAATGTATACATTTAGATATGATATTATGGAAGATAATACATTAAAATCAAGAGAAAATAAATTATGTAAAGGTATTAAAAAATGTAATAACGAAAAAATAAAATTTCATATGAATAAAAAATATTTCACAGTGAGTCCACAAGTGAAACAATACGTAGAAGAGTATCAAAAAATACGATGATAAAACATATTTACTAGATAATAAATATTAATACACTTCCATATAGTCACTATAGTGCAACAATTAAAAAAAATATGTACCGGGTGACTTCGTATAAACTAGCACCCCCCGTAGCTTTTTTATATTTTATCATACGGAAAAAAGAAAAAAAACTGACATACAGGGGAAATGTTTTCCTTTCCATATCTGTATTGTAATTTCCGGTAATGTGACATATATAGGGGGGGCGACAAAAGTGTATGTCTCTTTAATGGACTGCCCTGTCCATTTCTGGCTAAAATTAAAGATCTTTTTTCCTGATTTTAAATATACCATTACATTTGGTTCAGCCGTTTTTACGTTATTTAATTTCATAGTTACATTGAATTTACATTACAGAATATATTGCAAAAAAATACGTCGTAGTAACCCTCGTAGTAACCACTGATCAAAATACAAATTTTGAAGAAAAACTTAATAGTTTTGAGGCAACCATCAAAAAGGATATAGCTCTACTACAAAAGAGCATTAAATCCCTTCAAATAGAGATGTACAACAATAAATGTCAGGTAGAAGACCTTCAAAAAGTAAGTAACAATAAAAAACTCATGTTTCGGGATATTCCGGTGGAAAACCGGAATAACCTTCAAGATCAGTTCATCATACTCATCTGGGTATCGATATTACAAAAAACGAAATTAACTCTTGCTATCGTTTAAAAAAAAATGCTGAGAATAAACAACAACAGGTAAACAAACGGAACGAGCAGATTCAAACCAAGCCTGTGATAGTAGAGTTTGTCACTCAGTGGCGACGCGATCAAATCTACTACGCGAAAAAACTTTTGAAAGGCAGCAAGTTTTTAGTGTGTGAAGTGTTAAACAAAACCCAACATGAGCTATATCTAATAGTGCGTGAAAAATTAAAAAATCAAGCATGGACAATTATTCGAGGTAACATATTTATTTTTTTTAATAACAAAAATATTAAAATCACAAATGAGAATGATTTGCAAAAACTAATATAAGTGAATGTAGGCAGAGCGGCGGAAGCGTGTATAGTAATACTACAACTGCTTTAACTTGTTTTGGTTAATTGGAATTTTCTTTACTTATTTTTTTTTGAAAAATTTATCTATTTTAATTTTTCTGCTGTTGCAAAATCGTAATAGACTTTTGATTGATTAAAAGTATCAGAATATTTTGTTTTTATAGGTCTAAATAGCATAACAAAAATGTTTAAAACATTATGACTATTGTGCTCTAGTTATGGATTGTAAAAACAATGTTTAATTATAATATTAAATTTGCGCATATAAACATACGTTCTCTTGTTCCTAGTTTGGACGATCTTAAACAGTTTATAGTAGCCCAAAGTTTTCACATCGTTGGAGTGTCTGCGACATGGTTAGATAGAGGTGTGGCTACCAATGATGTTAGGATTGAGGGATATGATTTTGTTAGGCAGGATAGGGTGGTGTAGGTTTGTATATTAAAAATTATTATAAGTATACAGTGGTTAAAAATGAATTCATAAAAAATTAACATTTTGAGCAAGTTTGGGTAAAGCTATTTTTCCAAAAAATCAGTTTTATTTTTGGAAGAGTTTACAGACCGCCTTCCTATAAATATTCAAACTTTATAATGAATTTTGATAATGTTTGAACATCGATAACCCCTCTATGAGATAAACTTTGTTGTGGAAGTGATTTTAACATAGATTATATGAACCTGCTCTCAAATGGTGTGATGGATTTTAATTAATTTTTACCTTGGAATTGATTGCCTTTGGCCCCACAAATGATTAAACTTGGTTTGAATTGGTTTAGAGCCTCTTCGGCTCTGGCTTCAGGATGTAAACTGCACAAGTGCAAGTTTAGTGACCCTAATGAAATATGTACCTATATATCGTCGAGGTTACGATAAGCAAGTCTGTTATCGTTTTCAAGAATAAAAGAAACTAAAAATGAAAATGGTTAGCAAATACAATAAAATAGTAAAACGCTCTTGCAGATTTGAACTGACTTTGACAAGATGACAATTATAATGCCATATTTAATTACTGGTTTTACTGGTCTTTAGTGTGATATTGAGGTGCTATTTGGTAAATTAATTTGTTTTTGAAGTTTTATATATCTATAATTTGGTGTTATTCGCTTAAGAAGAATTTAATGATTTTTGTTGAAAGGATTAGTTAATTTTTAAGTGTCCCTTATCAACTTTAGTTTTTAGCAAAGGTAACCAAGTGCTATTAAAACTAACAGAAGTTGAAGCAACACATTCATCTTTATTTAATAAAATTAAAGCACTTTCTTTAATTTTACGTTTTTTAGATGAAGGCTCCTTTGCTAAAGTACTTTTAGTTTCTTTATTCTTGAAAACGATAGCAGACTTGCTTATCGAAACGTCGACGATATATAGGTACATATTTCATTAGGGTCACTAAACTTGCACTTGTGCAGTTTACATCCTGGAGCCAGAGCCGGCATAAAAGCGATTTAAGCATTCCAACATACTACGTTTAAGTTCTTATTCAGTTGTTAAATTCGCACTTCTTTCCTTGGCATATTTTTTTCCTTCTTATTCTTTTTGGAACCGAAATATCCATATTTGCGCACGTTTTTTGGCATATATACCTAATTGACTTCTCTACATGTTCATTTCTATCTATCTGTAAAAAAGCTTTAAGGGCTTTAATCTTTATAACACATTTGCTGAATGTCATACCAGCAGTTTGCAAGTACGTTTGTGTTTGACTGGCTCCTTCTAAAATTATACTACAAAATGATAAGTAACACAAAAAAGAAAGGTCGCAAATTGCTGGCATTAAGATTGTCTTGTATCTAAATTTTCTTTTAGATCTGTTAATAACTGAATGGCGCCTACCGAATAATTACTCTTTACTGCTTTTACCGCATCATGATGGGCACTCCAATGAGTCTCAGTAAGTCCTCTAATGGAAACTCCTACTTTCTCCATCATTACATCCCACCTATGGGCAGCGAATATTAACTATGACAAGAAGGCCCACTTAATGGCAAGAGAGCGCTACAAAGGAATCGTCTTCGTTGCCTGGTAACGTTCGGCGAACTTCGCCGCACACAGGTTGAATTTAAATAAAAGCTGGCCATAAACTATATTTTCGTTTGCGTTATATCTAATCAAATTTATGACGAAATTATTTATAGCACTCTAATACTCTACTTGGCTTTGTAAAAACACAATTGATATTTTCTGAATTGTTTGCAGCGCCCTGTCAAACTTACGTTATTGTTTTTTTTATTATTATCACCAAATAAATATTTTGGTAAAGTTTGTATTCAACTGGCTGTTTCAAAAATCTGTTAACGTTTTTAATTAGTTATTATTGATAACAATACTCAAGGTATGTAATAACTAATATTGAAAAGAATTTGATTTTGTGTTAATGATTTCACCATATTTCCGAATACTAATATTCTGACAAAAGACATCAAGAAGAAAATGTTGCTCGAATTTGGCCCATCTTTTAATATTCAATTAAATTTTGGCGTGTTGGGTGATTTTAAAATTGGTTAAAGGTTTCGCACAATATTTTTACTGTATATTTCATTCCTATTTTGTAATACAAAACAACTAAAAAATAGCGATATTATCTTATATCGAATATTGACTCAACTATAGAATTTAGGCGTGAAAATTAATCTGACAAAAGAAAAGGATGAGCTGTCTATGGCCGCCGCGTCAAAGGTCGCTTGATTGTTTTATTTGTATTATGGCCTGCCGATATTCTGCTAGTGTTCGCGCGGGGAAAGAGACACACCGTTGACATACCGCTGCGGAGAGTGATCCTTTTTATCATATAGTTTTGCCCAAATACATAATAAAAAGATAAAGACTGATGTACTATACTGCTAACGTGCGAACACTCCGTTGAGGTTATGTGTTGTGTTATACCTAATTGTGCAACAACTGAAGCCAGATTATCAGAAAATGGCGCGTCGAAATGATCCCTTATTGGCTAAGTTTGTAACTTGAGCAGTTTTCCCTGCTGCTGTCTTGTTTGAGCATTTACGTTTCTCTGTTTTTTTTTTGCTTCATATGTTGTACTGAAAGTATTTTCAAATGTCATTTAAATTACCCTTAATAAACGCATTATTAAATTGGAATTTTAAAAGCTATATCTGTTGTAAATTTATCGGTACGGGTGGGCAAGAAATTGGATAATCGATTAAACGCTAATATTCTAGCAAATAACTGAATAATCGATTAATCGAAATAATCGATTATCGATATTTTCTGAAATATTAATCGATAAGTCGATTAATCGGTAATATCTTAAAAGTGAATCGAATAATCGATGATTGTCGCCCACCCCTAATCCCATAATATTGTAGTAAGTGAAACTGAAGCTGAAATTTAGGTAGAATCATTATTGCTGATGCAAGACTGATGTTATTATAAAAAAGAGGTAATAAATAATTTGGCTGAATCAGCAGAAAAACAATTTATAATTTAGTTTTAATTTGTAAATATGACTTTGATATTACCTTGGGATAGTATATAATCAAGTGTTTTTGAACAACAGCTGCACTGATACATCTATATTTTTTACTAGTTTCGTCCCTATTAGACTAATTTTTAAAAATAGCGATAACTCTGAAATACATGTATGGCAAAATTGCAGGCCCTCATCAACGCGTTTCTGTCGTCCGCTTAACATTCATTTTGCTCGTAAGACTCCTGAATTAACCGTTGCAAAATCAAAATTTGGATCATCGAATTAAAATTTAAAACCCTTTTTTACCACGAAGAAGCCCTTAATTTTCAGAATCATTTTTTAGAACGATTTAAGAACATACAAATGATCTTTATATATGATTTTTATCGTCAGTGATAATTGATACTCCCTATATATAAATATAGATAATGAGCAAAAAATTCAACAATTAATTGTCTAAAACACGATATATTAAACGTGTAATACTTAATTACTTTTATATCTTATTTCTGTTAAACCTTATTATGGCCAGCTTTCCTAGAAATTCGACCAGTGTGCGCCGGGTCCAAAGGTCACATGCCAGTATCATGCTAGTTTTCGCGCGGGGAAGGAGACATACCGTTGACGTGCCGCCGCGTAGAGTGAATCTTCTTATCGTAGTTGTTATTCGCTGCTATGGGTTGAAGTCGAACACAAATTATAAACACTTTTCAGAGTTCCAAAAAAGTCACACAAGACGCTACTGTAGCGAAAGAATGTACTCTGCAGATATTCAAAGAATGGTTTGAACATGGCACAAATTAAAACTTTGAATTTAATTGTTTATTCCTCTGTTGAACCCCTGAGTGAATTCCAGCCATAGTAGAGGCATTATCATACGTTTGTCTGGAGGTAGTTCGAAGAACTGATATCTCAACATTATATGTTTCCCATATTTTGACTGCCTGGCTAAACATTTGCTTAAATTCATTTTCAGCATTTTTTCGAATGTTATGCAAGGTATTTCCGACACTTTTTGCAAGGGCAACAGCGCTACCCAAGTCAGTATTTATTGTTTGCAAACTTTTGCATAGTGGCAAACTAATGGAAAATATTTTAGCAAGTATTTGTAGTGTTATCTGAAATTCAAGATATGAATATAATTTTTAAATTTTTTTCTTTTGTTTTCCATTTTTTCTTCACTATTCGTTTGAAATGTTCTGAACCTTTGGGGGGGGGGGGGGGGGGCTGGTGTTGACCCCCAAAGGGCACGTCACTGTTTGTAATACGTCTAGACCGCCGCGCTATTGTTCCTAGTTCCAGAGATATTCACTTTTAAACTTTTTCTGCATTTTTGCAATCGTCACCTCCGACTTTCTTTGTAATACGTCAAGACCGCCGCGCTATTGTTCTTAGTTCCAGAGATATTCACTTTTAGAGTATTTCAAGATTTATGTACAACTTTTGACCAATTATATTTTTAATAATTAATTTAACGGTTTATTTTTTTTAATTTCCTACAATTTATCAGAGCTCTTTGTATTTTTGCAATTTTCACCCCCGACTTTCCTTGTAAGACGTCAAGACCGCCGCGTTATTGTTCTTAGTTCCAGAGATATTCACTTTTCAGTATTTCAAGATTTATATATTATGTGATTACAATTTTTAATAATTGACATTGGTTTATTTTTTTTATTTCCTACAATTTATCAGAGCTCCGGTCGCAACACTAATACTTATCAATAAGAATTACTATCAACGCTTGGCGTATTATATTTCCGCCTTATTTTATGGCCTTTATTTTAGTCTAGACAACCTTGACCTACTGCCACGCCGCCATGCGAGGCCCGCCGGCCGCTCTCCCAACCTCTAGCAGCGTGATGCTCTCCGTGTCGCTTCGTTTTCATGAAATGTACCCGTATAAACGCGATCAGTAGTCAGGCCCGTCTCCAGGGGTGAGGCGGCGAGGCAGCCGCCTCGGGCGGCCTATTTTTAGGGGCGGCCGTTTATACTTTTTCTATAAAGTTTTAATGTGATAATATGTAACACGGTAAGCACTCTCGCAATGAATCTGTAAAACGCTTCATTCGTACTATAACCAGCTCATCTTGCGTTGTATGCAATGATAACCAATGCCTTAAAAAATTAAGCTCCACTATATAACACAACGGTCTATTCGCAATTAGCATTAGCAGCTAAATTCGCAGTGAATAAAAAATCGCATTAATAGTCGCAACTGCTAATGAAAAATCGCGACTTAGCACATCTTTAGGGACGGGCGACATCGCCCTAAAGCGATTCAGGACAATTTTTTTCGGAAGTGGCCGAAACGCAACCCGATTGATTGATCGATTACTGAACAGCATGTAGCACATATTGAGCGTGGAGCGAGGGCATGTTACATATTACATATACGTATTCATACGATTTTTAGACCAAAAATTCGAACTTCACACCCCCAAATACCCCTCGCTAAGATACCCATATCAATTTTTTTATTTTCGAAAAATATTTTTCAAAAATTTTTTTCGCTTTCATTACAGAAACGGCTAGAGGGATCCACGTACATGCCACCCACGGAAAAATAATCTTTTTTAAAACACATACAGGGTGTTTAAACCACAATTTTTCTAAAAAAATCCCCCATTTTCCGAATATGTCGGTACAGCAAACTCTTGCCAATTTTTAGAGCAAAAATTCGAACTCCGCGCCCCAAAATACCCCCCTCGAAAGTACTCACATCAAAATTGATTTTTATCAAAAATTATTTTTGAAATTTTTTTTTTGCTATCATTACAGAAACTGTTAGAGGGATCCACGTACATGTCACCCACGTACAAATAATTTATTTTAAATCACATACAGTGTGTTAAAACAACAATATATTTCGGTACAGCAAACTCGTCAGATTTTTTAGACTAAAAATTCGAACTCCGCGCCCCCAATTACCCCTCTCTAGAGTACTTACCCACATCATTTTTTTTCGATTTTTGAAAATTTTTTTTTCGTTTTCATTACAGAAACGGTTAGAGGGATCCACGCATCAAATAATTTTTTTTAATCACATACAGGGTGTTAAAACCACAATTTTTCCCAAAAAATCCGCCATTTTCAAAATATTTTGGCACAGCAAACTCGTACTATTTTTTAGACGAAAAATCCGAACTCCGCGCCTCTCTAGGACACCCACATCAAAATTTATTTTTCTCGAAAATTATTTTTTAATTATTTTTTTCGCTTTCATTACATAAACGGTTAGAGAGATCCACGTATATGTGATCCACGTTCAAATACATTTTTT
>JAEQML010067774.1:0-18808 GCA_016904865.1 Pissodes strobi
ATTCTATGATATGTGTTTTCCAGATTGTCATGCTGTGAATGTCTAGATGTTAATGTACAGAATTTACTAGTTAAAGCTAGATTTTTATTTTAGTAGTTATTTTATATAAATTTTATTTATTTATTTAATACATATATACCACAGAGCAAAGCTACAAATGGTACGAAAAGAGTTAAAAACAAATAATCGTAGGACATTATATAAAACATATGCAACACTTTAACATTCAATACATCTCCGATAATACAAGGTGTAAAAAGAATAAAAAGGTCAAGACACAATGGGCTTCAGTGAGTTGAGACTTTGTATAGATCAGTGGTTGAGACTTAAGTTAAAAATATTCAAGTGGTTAAACTTGTCGTTGTACATTGTAACTATTCGATCCACAAGTGCTCTTTGCCCGTAGTTGGTTCGGTGATAATGTTGGTGGAACCATTGTTGGTGTCTTAAAGTTCTAGCTGGTATATCTTGAGGTATAAGAAGGAGTCTCAGTAAATTGGCAGAATCAATCTTCCCGTTGATCAGTTTATGAAGAAAAACAGAAGCTGGTTCTCTCGTCTAGCTTGCAGTGATTTAAGACCGCAGAGCAGTAGTCTAGTGTCATAAGACAAATAGCGGTAGGGGAAACGATGTTTATAGGACAGGACTAAATATTTAACAAATTTGTTCTGCATCTTTTGTAGCCTAGATATGAGATAGTGGTACTGGCGAAACCAGATGGTGCTGCAGTATTCACGTATACTGCGTACTAAGCAGTTATAAAGTGTCTTAATTGCCTTGGTGTCCGTCATAAGTGCGGTGTTCCTCTTTATAAACCCAAGCAGCCGTAAGCCTATTTTATCCACATGTAAAATGAATGAGAGATCTTCTTTGTCAAACAATACCCCTAGATCATTAAAGAAAGTTACCGATTCCAGAGTCTCACTATCGATGGTGTAATTGTGATTGTCATTGCCATTTTTTACATTTTTTGACATTTAGTTTTAGGCAGTTTTTCTTGCACATAAAACCAGGCGCTCCAAATCTTGTTGGAGTCCAGCGGACGATGTTTCCACAATATTATAAAATTTTTGGTCGTCGGCGTACATAAGAAAGTCCGATTCTTCGAAACATGACGAGATGTCGTTAACAAGTAAGGAATCAGAACTGGACCAATGTGAGACCCCTGAAGTACACCCGACATTACCTGGATCTAACGCTGCCGACGCCGACGCGACGATCCGATAGGTAGCTTCCAATTCGGTTTAAGTAGTGAGAGCCAATTCTAATCTTTGAGAGCTAAGTAGCTAATGGCAAACACTATCAAACGCCTTAGATATATATGTCCGTCTATAACATCGACTTGCTTTCCCATCTCCAGACTGGCAACCAGGAGGTTGGAATTCGCTGAACGCCCCTGGAAAAATCCGTGCTGATTTTCTGTTATATAGTTTTTGTAGGTACGGAAGATCTCATCTATCAGAATTGATTCCAAAACCGTCGGCACCGTGCATAGCATTGATATACCTCTGTAATTACCAATTTCGGTCCTATCACCGGGCTTGTAAATGGGAAAAAGGGTGGAATCCTTCCAGAGAGTTGGGAAAACTCCTTTATTGAATGTTTTTTAGAAGATGGTGCAGAATGGTGCAGCAAGCGACTGCAAACATCTATTTAAAACGATGGGTGGAATTCCTACTGCAATCAAGCTCCTTGAGCTTCGATGTAACTTCGACTATGGTGAACTGATGCTGGAGTAGCGTGCTGCCCTGCACAATAATACTGTCATATATTTCAGGATCCACAGTAATCCTGGTGTGATCAGAATAACTTAATTGGAAATGATTGGCGAAGGAATTTGCTATTTCTTGAGGACTTTCGAGGAAATTGCCATCGTTATGCATTATTTTGGCTATGCCAGAATCCTTTTTCAATAAGTTTATAAAACCCCAGAAGTGTTTTATATTTTCCGGAATCATATGTTCTGCGGATGCGATATGTGAGGCGTAACAAAGCTCAATGTGAAACTTGGTTTCCCGGCGAACACTTGAGTATAACTGATAGTTACACTCACTTCCAGAGATCTAGTATCTTCGATATAGTTTATTCTTTTGTTTCATCTTTTTTAAAGCAGGATAGTACCATGGTCTGGTCGAGAATCATATAGAATGGCCTCGCTTCTTCCCGAGTATTCGTGATAGATTTGAGATTGTATATAAGTAGCAGACCTAAAGCCTGTTGAGTTAATTAAGCCTTGAGTGTTGAATTGTAAAGAGCTATTAGTCGTAAAGTTATAAGAGTAGATTAGTGTGTTTAATTGTATACAGTGATTGAGAATAAAGAGAGTATTATTGTAAAATAATAAAAATTGTGATTTTGTTTAGAACCCACTGAAAAACGTAACATTTGGTGTCAGAAGTTGGATTGTGAAGGGACCGGACTTTGTAGTATTCTTCGGGGAGAGAAGAGGTTACAAGTACGCCAATGAGACCGTTTTGATTTATGGATTCTGTGAAAATTTTATAACATTCTATGGTCAATACGAGGCAACAAACGGCAGTAATGGAGCAAATAAATAAAATTTTGGCCGATTTCATGGATAATTTAAATGCTGAGAGGCGAGCGGATCGGGAAGAGGGTGAACGTAGAAGGCAAGCAGAACAGGACCGGCTTCAGAAAATTTTACAAGATCTAGAAGACAAAAGCAAGCAGAACAGGATTGCCTTCAGAAAATGTTTCATGATCAAGAAGATAAAAGGCAAGCGGAGCGGGAACAGGATGAACGTAGAATGCAAGCAGAACAGGACCGGCTTCAGAAAATTTTACAAGACCAAGAAGATAAAAGGCAAATAGAGCAGGATTAAATTCAAAAATGGATGCTGGATGCATTATTTGTAGGCGAGCAAGGAAAATTGCAGAAAATATTGGACAGGCAAAATGAGAAATTGGAAAAAGTAGTAGACAATATACAAAAGGAAATGAAAAATCTTCGGGCAGAAGTTACCAGACTAAAAAATCAAGGACCCAGGTCGAGAGGGTATTCGCCACAAGACAGAATATAAAACCTCCAACGTATAACGGTGAAACATCTTGGACAATGTACAGAAGACAATTTGAAGCCGCTGCTGTTGCCAACGCAACGGTTGGAATAATGAAGAAATGGCTACATCACTAGTGGCAGCGCTTCGTGGATCTGCCCTAGAACTACTACAGACCATTCCCCATCAGCCAACAAGGGAAATATAACATACATGTAGCTGGCCTGGAGAGACGATTTGGAGACCAACACAGAAGACAATTGTATCAGACACAAGTAAAGTCCCGACATCAGAAGTCTGGTGAAAACCTGCAAGAGTTTGAGGCAGACTTTAGACGTCGCATTCAATTGGCCTACCCGGGAGCAACGGAAGAATTTCCAGAGGAACTTGCTGCCCAATATTTCGTGGATGATATGAGAGATCCAGAAACTCAGAAAATGCTACGTCTAGCCAAATTTGATAACAGCAGTGAAGCTTTGGGTAGAGCCCTAGAAATCGAGGCGGCCTGTAACATCTCCAAGCCAAAAATCAGGGCCGTATCCATCCAGGAAGAAAAGCCGACAAACAGCTGTGAATTAACTGAGATGGGCTAAATTTTGAAGAAATTAACGGAAGTTCTTCGGGCCACGGGGAGATTCCGGGAGCCAATAGAAGATAGGCCACCTAACCGAAATACATCAAATCAGTGCTATAGATGTGGCAGGACTGGGCATTTCAAAAGAGACTGCCTAGTACAACTACGGTCTAGATCTCCATCCAGAGATGCTAGGGCATCCAAGTCAAATCAGGAAAACTTCAATTAGTCATCATTGCGGGGTGGGTGTTGGCTAAAGAAGATAAAGCCCTCAGGATCGTCTCCATAAAAAGCCTAGGAAAAGCCGCCGACAGTCTAACTATGAAAGGAAAGATCAACGGAAGAGCCATAACAATTACTGTTGACACTGGTGCGGCGGTATCTTTGATAAGGTCCAACAGAGTAAATAGAGTAGAAGTTCTACCCATATCAAAGAATGTGACTTAAAGTACGGTTACCGGTGAGGCAGCTGAAGTACTTGGGGAAATGAATATTGAACTTCAACTTGAAAGAGTTAAATTACACCACACAGTGTTAGTAGCCGACATAGAAGACGAATTTATTTTGAGGATGAATCTCCTTGGCCAACATGAATTCTCTTTTGACAGCAAGCTTAATCTTTTGAAGTCTGGCACCGAAGAGTTCATCCTTGCCAAAACAGACGATGGCACACCGACTAAAGCAGTGGCGGCATGTACTGTCAGAATAAGCGGAAATACCGAGCAGATAATTTTTGGGAAATTGGAGAAGGATTTTGGAGGCTGCATCGGACTTATCCAACACCACGATTTGCCTTGCAAGCACCTCGTAGGCAAAGCACTAGTCAAAACCGATGGCGAAATACCGATAAGGATAGCAAATATTTCATCCAATTCCATCAAAGTCAATAAAGGAGATAATAGCCACTTGCGAGCCGGGCAGTGGGTAACCAGTTGCGAAACGCAATCAGAAATACCTAACACCCTCATTATCACCTAAGAAACTCCTAGAACATTTCCAGAAGTCGTGGCATCATCTGTCTTCCAAAGAACTGAAGAGAGCTACACAATTTATCAAAGAGCAAGAAAGAAAAATGGAAGAACGAACATCATAAAACATAAAATCGACACTGGAAGTGTTGAAGAATCATCAAGCCCATGGTCAGCTCCTATTGTCTTAGTCACCAAGAAGGATGGGACCAGATTCTGCGTGGACTATAGAAAGTTCAATGACGGCACCAAGAAAGACAACTATCCACTTCCCAGAATTGATGACACGTTGACGACACTAGCAGGTTCTCATAGGTTCTCAACACTTGACTTAAAGAGCGGCTACTGGCAAGTAGGCATCGACGAACAAGATAAGGAAAATACTACCTTTTCTACCGGAAGTGGTTTATATCAGTTTAAGGTTAGACCCCTGAGGAAGAGAATCGACATCAGTAAGTTAAAGAACGAAGAGATACGAGGTGAAGTTAAAACAAGGATAAACACTAACATAAAGGACAAATTAAACACAACCGGAAATCCAGATATAGAAGACAGATGGGTTGATCTTAAAGATGCGATCGTATCGACCCAGAAAGACATTATCGGAATACAAACCAATAGAAGGAAGAATCAATGGATGACCGATGATATCCTGCTACTAATGGAAGAGAGACGAACACATAAGAACCGAAACCATCAAGATTATATCAAAATCCAGAATCAAATTCGAAGTAAGATCAGCAGAGCAAAAGAAGAATGGCTAAGAAACAAATGCCTAGAAATTGAACACCTAGAAGAGAAGCACGACCATTTTAACATTCACAAACTTGTGAAGGAAACTACCGGACGGATAAAACATCCAAACCTGATGAGAATTAGCGATGATAATGGTATGGTGATCACAAACCCTGATAAAATACTCGATCATTGGAAAAATTATATTGAACAACTATTTAAAGAACATGAGCCAAGAATAACTGATTACCAATATAAAAGCGAAAAGTCTCCAAAAATACTTAGATCTGAAATTATGCAGGCAATAAAACATAGCAAGATAGGCAAAGCACCCGGCCCAGACGACGTGTATATAGAAATTATAAAACTCTTCGAAGATGATGGTATCGACTATATGGAAACGATATTCAATGCCGTTTACGCGACTGGTCGGTTGCCTAGTGACTGGCTCCAGTCCGCCTTCATTTCCATCCCTAAGAAAGAAGGCGAACGCTACAAAATGTGACCAATTTCGTATGATCAGTCTAATGAGTCACACTCTCAAGGTATTTTTGAAAATAATACAGTCTAGAATACACAAAAAATGCGAAGAGGACATGAGCTGTTGCCAATTCGGATTCCGACAAGGATTTGGTACTAGAGAAGCGCTCTTCAGTCTCACAGTACTGCTCCAAAAATGCCGAGACCAGCAGAAAGATGTATATATGTGTGTCATTGATTATCAAGAAGCGTTCGATTGTGTCAATCATAACGACCTGATACGATTCCTTCAAAAGAAGGGCATTGACGAAAACGACTTAAATATTATTAGAACGCTTTACATGCATCAGACGGCATTTGTGAGGATTGGAAATGATAACACAACAAATGCTTCTATAGGGCGCGGTGTACGACAGGGATGTGTACTGTCGCTCCTTTTCTTTTACGTGTATTCCGAGGTCGTTTTTACTCGTGCGCTAGAAGACTCAAATAACGGTATCAAAATAAATGGTCAAACTATGAACAACCTACGATACGCGGACGACACTGTTATAATAGCCGACAGTCCGGATGCATTACAACGACTGCTAGACAAAATATCTTCCGAAGGAGATCAACTATCACTACAGATTAACATCGACAAGTCAAAAACGATGGTTGTAAGCAAAACACCGGTGGCCCGAACAAATTTCTTCGCGTACGGAAAACCCATTGAGCACGTCTTAAAGTTTAAATACTTCGGCAGTTGGATAACTGAAGACTTAAATCCAGACACGGAAATAATCTGCCGAATAGAACAAGCTAGGAAAACATTTCTCAGCATGAAGAAACTATTGACTAATTCAAACCTTAATTTAAAATTAAGATACCGCTTTGTTAAAGGCTATTTTTATTCCGTGTTACTATATGAAGCCGAAACATGGACTCTCAAAGTCAATACGCTCAACAAACTGGAAGCGTTCGAACGATGGGTTTTCAGAAGACTCTTAAAGATACCCTTGATCGCTCATATCACCAACGTTGAGGTATTGAGAAGAATGGATGGAGACAGAGAACTTCTGACCATAGTAAAACGAAGAAAAGCTGCATATCTTGGCCTCATACTTCGCAACACAAAGTACCTGAAATTAATTATGGAGGGAAAAATTGAAGGAAAGCGGGGTATAGGTAGGAATAAATATTCATGGCTCAAGAACATCAGGGACTGGACGAATCTAGACGCCCATGCACTATTTAGAGCCGCACAGAACCGAGAACATTTCGCTATAAGTGTTGCCAACATTCATTGCAATGGATATGGCACTTTAAGAAGAAGAAGGTTATGCCCTTCGGATTATGCAATACCCCCACTGATTTTGAGCGTCTTATGGAAGTTGTTCTACGAGGCCTCACTTGGAAGACATGCCTGGTCTATCTTGATGATATAATGGTGATGGGGAAAACTTTTGAAGAGCACCTACAAAACCTGCATTAAGTTTTTACTAGAATCAAGAATGCTCAGTTTTTACTGAATCCAAAGAAATGTTTTCTTTTCCAACAAAAAGTTGAATTCCTCGGGCATGTCGTGTCATCAGAGGGAATCCAAATCGATCAACGAAAGATTATAGCAATCAAGGACTGGCCTCGTTCTCGCGACAAACATGAACTGCGGAGCTTCCTTGGCCTATGTACTTATTATAGAAGATTTGTTGAAGGATATGCAAATATAGCTGCACCTCTACATAGGCTCACTGAAGAACGAGCAAATTATAACTGGGATCATAACTGTGATTCTGCGTTCAGGAGATTAAAAGCGGCTCTATGTTCTAGTCCAATATTGTGATATCCGGAACACAAGGGTAAATTTGTATTGGACACAGACGCAAGCAACACCGGCATCAGAGCAGTTTTATCGCAAGTACAAGCAGGCGAAGAACGAGTTATCGAATACTTTCGAAACCTGAACATTACTACTATGTAACCCGAAAAGAGCTTTTGGTAATAGTACGGTCTGTTGAGCATTTCCTTCAATATCTGTATGGACAAGAATTTCTGATAAGGGCTAATCATGCAGCACTTAAAAGGTTTTGGGATATGAAACAGCCTGAAAGATAGGTAGTCAGATGGCTTTAAAAGTTACAACAATATAACTTTAAGGTTAAGCACAGGGCAGGGAGATTGCATAATAATGCAGATGCTTTATCCAGAAGACCATGCGAGGATAACTGTAAGCATTGCCAAAGAATAGATAAGCGAGAAGGAATTACTCCCATTAGGCAAATGAAATTTGAGGTTGATCAGCAGTGGCCCACGGAGCAACTTAGAAAGGATCAGCTTGAGGTAGTGAAATAGCACTAATGCTAAAAGCTAGAGAAGGACATCAACCAAGACCAAGCTGGAGAGGGATTTCAACTAAAGGATTTGCTTTTAAAACTCTGTGGGCGCAGTGGGATTCCCTGGTGGTGAAAATTGACTTCTTAAACGAGCTTGGGAAAGCGCCGATGGAAAAGTAGTGATGACACAGTTAGTGGTACCAAGGAGGAAGATATCGGAAGTTCTGGAAGAAGGTCATAATAGAAAGTCTGGTGCTCATCTCGGAGTAAATAAAACGATTGACAAAATCCGCGACAGATTTTGCTGGGTCAACTACTGCCAGGATGTGAAATCGTGGTGTCGGCAGTGCTCAACCTGTGCCGCAAGTCAAGGACCCAAAACAAGATCTAGGGGCAAAATAGAACAGTATAATGTGGGCTTGCCATTTGAACGTATCGCCATTGACGTAGCTGGCCCTTTTCCAGAAACAAATAATGGTAACAAATACATTTTAGTGGCAATTGACAACTTCAGTAAATGGCCTGAAGTCTTTGCGATCCCCAATCAAGAAGCTGTTACCATAGCAGAGGTATTTGTGAATAATCTATTCAGCAGATTTGGTGTTCCGTTAGAGCTGCACTCAGATCAAGGACGCAACTTCGAATCCAAGGTTTTCCAGAAAGTCTGTGATTTACTCAACAACCATAAAACACGGACTACCGCCTTACATCCACAATCAGACGACATGGTTGAGAGGTTTAACAAGACCATTGAAGAACATTTGTCAAAGGTCGTAGATGAACATCAGAAGGATTGGGACCAACACATACCACTATTTTTGATGGCCTATAGATCAGCAGTCCACGACACGACAGGGCTAACACCAGCCATGGTTTTATTTGGAAAAGAACTCCGTTTATTCTGTGATCTATTATTCGGAATGCCAGACAACTAGGATATGGAAATTCAAGACTACGCGGACTCCCTTAAGGAAAAGTTACTTTACATCCATGAATTAGTCAGAGAAAACACGGAGAAAGCCAGTAACCCTCGTCATTTCTTGGCACGATATGATCTCAAAGCTAATTCTATGGTATTTCAGATGTACGATAAAGTCTGGTTATATAATCCGCAAAGGAAGAAAAGAAGATCTCCCAAGCTAACGCCAGTATAGGAAGGGCTCTATGCAGTCATCAAAAGAATTAATGACGTAGTGTATAGAATTCAACGTAGTCTCAGAAGCAAACTGAAAGTTGTCCACCTCGACAGGCTCAAAGCATATCACTGACATAAAGTAGCTGATCAGGACCATCAGGTTTAAGAGGGAGGCAATGTCACGGCTAGCAACCATTCGAATGTTTTTGTGCTACCCTATAGAACTGGCTTTGCCTCGTCTATGTATGAGTCATCGCCGCGCCGACCGCGAAGATTCAGGAACGCTGGAATTATCTCGATGCCCTGGTCGAGAATCATATAGAGTGGCCTCGTTTCTTCCCGAGTATTCGTGATAGATTGTATATAAGTAGCAGACCTAAAGCATGTTGAGTTAGTTAAGCCTTGAGTGTTGAATTGTAAAGAGCTATTAGTCGTAAAGTTATAAGAGTAGTTTAGTGTGTTTAATTGTTTACAGTAATTAAGAATAAAGAGAGTATTATTGTAAAATAATAAAAGTTGTGATTTCGTTCAGAACCCACGGAAAAACGTAACAATAAGTATGTACCTTATGTGCATTTCATATCTCCGAGAATATTCAACTTATCATAAATGGTCCCCTAAAAAAGGGGCAAACATACTGCATAATGAACTTCCATTAATTTTTAATTGCATTCCTTCATTTTCTGCCTATTTAAATTAAAAGAAGATATAACCTTTAGGCACTCGCTACAAGGTAAAATATAATTTAAACCGTAGGCTAAGTAACTTTACTTTGTTACAGTGAGCCTAAGCTTGTTGTTTACTTGTTGGCCAAATATGGGTCATCTCCACGTTAAAATTGCGATTATATTAAATAATTTGTAATTTTTAGGGCTACGGAACTGGAGGTAAAGCACCTGGATATGTTCACAGCGGTGATGGTGTTTACCAATGCGCTTATACCCACGTTTTGGCCCATGCAAAGGCCTACCACATCTATGATGACGAGTTCAGGTCAACTCAAAATGGTTGGTAACATCAATAGAAACCAAATTATATTATTCCTGCATAAGTCGCTCTCACCTCAACTTTTATTTATTTCAGGAAGAGTGTCGATAGTGCTTGATAGTGCCTGGTCTGAACCAGCAAGCGAGAAAGAAGAAGATCAATTGGCATCGAAAACTTCAATGGCATTCAGTGTACGTAGCTTAATGAAATTTCAATTTTATTTTTAAAAAAGTATGGTGCTTGTAGAACCATCTTCTATGCCATAAGAAATATATGGCAACAGCGACTCGCTTCAACTCTGTCCCAGATCACTGGGACTCTGTTTAAATCGTCGGGCAGCTTATAACAAGTGTGAGGTCAATTTTTTATCTATGTGTGAGGTTGAGTGGTCTGTCCACCGTTGGGGTTAGGTTCAGTGTTTTTTGGGGTTTAAAAATATTTATTTAAGTCTTTCTATGGCTATTTAGTTATAAAGCTATGGAAACCATCTCTTATAATATATAAATTAAGGAAATTAATGATTGCAGATGGGATTATACGCCAATCCGATTTACAACGGTAACTGGCCCCAAATTGTCATCGACAGAGTGGGAAACAGGAGCCTTAACGAAGGATTTGCCAGATCTCGATTGCCAGAGTTTACCCCCGAACAGGTTGAATTCATCAGAGACACATCTGACTTCTTTTGTCTCAACACGTAAGCATTATATTTTATATTAGTTTTGCGCAGCAACAGTATTGCCTTCTTTGTAATCAGATATTAAATCTAAAGTACGAGTTAGTACAAGTATAATGGCATCATCTTTTTCAGATATGGAACAGGATATACCGAATATCAAAACGGCGTGAATGACAGCATCGGAGAGCCTCAGTACTACTTGGACATTGGGGTTCACTCTTACAGGGACCCATCATGGGAAGCAGTAGTTGACTGGGTGGATTTAGTACCGTGGGGTTTCAGGAGGCTGCTAAACTACGTCTGGAACGAATACGGAAAGAAGGAAATCGTCGTCACCGAAAATGGATGGGCTGACATAGAGAGTATTTTAGATGATACTCAGAGAATCACGTATATAAGTGTAAGTGCTATCCTCTTATAATATTCTCCAATTTACTTCCGATAAGTGAATATCAAATTAATTGTTATTCCCTTAATATAGTTCGTCTTATTATACATTGACCCTTACTACTAAGACTCTTCAGACATTAAGGATTAAAGGCATGCTTTTGTTCAGTATATTAAGGGAGTGTTTTAATTTTCTAGCAATATCTAAGTGCATTACTTGACGCCTACTACGAAGACGAAGTAAGCGTCACTGGTTACACCGTTTGGAGTCTCCTGGATAATTTTGAATGGACAAACGGATACACGTAAGTAGAACAAATCACAAAATTCGAACTTGTCCTAAGAAGGCTGGGTATGCCGTCATAACATTCCTGGGATCATTTTGCCGCATAATAACCAAACGATCCAAATTAATAATGCTTGAAATATTTAGGCGTGGGAGATGGAAATAATACTTTTCAATTTTTGAAAGTCGAAATATTTTTTGCGTAATTTTCCGGCATGCAATTAAAACGCTATTCAATATTTTAGGCAAAAACTAGGAATTGTTCAAGTAGATTTCGAAGATCCAGAAAGGACCAGAACCCCAAAAAGTTCCTACAGATGGTACCAAGGAGTGATAGCGAACAGATGTCTCGTCGAGAGATGCGTAAATTAAATAAGTTAATAAAGAGGTGATACTGTTTGCCAAATAAAAGAACCTGGACGGAAAGAATGCGGGCAAAAAATGTCCTCGCATATTTAGATGCTGCCACATTTTTTTCCCAATAATCCTAATTTATTTTCTGTCTAGTTTCCTATAGTGAATTTACATATTTATATTTCCTACTTGAATACTTAATTTTGTTATTTTCCTTAATACTAGTGTCTTCTATTATTTACTATTTTATTTACGCAGGGAAATACGGAATACGGAATAAGTATGTATAATATTTATAATGTTTATATTTTATTCGCCTTCAAGCTATTTAAAATACGCGACAATAGGCAACAGTGCGACGTTTACTTGATTTTTAGCGAGGAGGCAGTTTCGTGATTGGTAGCAGGATATATTTAATACACTTTGACCCTAGACCAACACCTATTTTTTTTATATATTTTAAAATTTCGGCAGCGACTTGCTTTAGCCATTGGCGTGGAAATTGCCGATGCCGAACTGTGTGGTTATTTATATTATTTGGCTTGTAGGGTCTGGTGATATATAGGTTTTGTCGATTTTGCAAATTCTCTTTTTTCACTAGAAACGGGGTGTCCTATATAGTAGTTTAAGCCAAAAAAGTCGGAAGATCCGCTACATTTGAACCGAAAAAATGCCCTCAAAGTTCGAGTTTTGACACAAAAATTCAGCACCACTTCACAAAAGCGGTAGAAATATAGACAAAACACATCTGAAAATCAATTGTCGGGTGAAAATATTAACTAGGATACATTTGCATCGAACGAGAGACCTCCATTTTGTTCCGGTCCTAATTTAAAACGACTCATAGCCATAGCCCCATTAAACAAAATTAAATTTTACTTGTAAATATCCATCCTCCTTTTTACTGTCAACTGTCACAATAGCCAAAACAAAGATTTTTAAGAAGGCACACTGTTGCCAGACGTTTACTGTAGTTTCGTTAGCAAAATTTATTGGAAAAATGGTGCGCTATAAGCGCAGCTTATTCACTACCAGCTAGTCATCTTGCGGCGGCATCCTTTGATTTGGGAAAGTCAATAACCAAGTTTTGCAAATTTTAGAAGAGGGTCATGACTTAATATTGTTTTAAAAGCCTGGCCATCTGAATAATACTTTTGACAGTTCGTTTAATTTAAAATATACTTTTTCTGCTACCGTGCGTAAAGTACTCACTTTACGCACTCTCTAAGATTCGTAAAATAGGTTTTTTTAATGTGTAGTGCGTAAAGTAAATCTGAAATATTTTTTGACATTTAGGGCAATGCGTAAAATATTATATTTTACGCACTAGTGTGTAAAATAATTTATTTTACGCACTAGTGCGTAAAGTAATTTAATACTATTTTTGTTTTTTCATATATTTTTCGGTAGTAGAAAAAATTTTATATGCTACTCATGTGTAAAGTACCCTTTTTTTTATTCAATTTCAATTAAATTTTTTTATCAATATTCCCATTTATAAAAAAAGGTTCACTTTACACACTTGTTGCATAAATAACTATTTTATCGTCTAAAATCCGTTTAAAAACTATTTTAAAACGCACAATTGTATAAAAACCCGAAATTTCCGAACCTCTCAGGGCGATAGCCGAGGCTTCGGACGCATTTGTCATGTATTTTGAAGCGAAAATTCATTTTAAATTCAACTGTGGAACTGAACCGCTCAGGGCGCAGTGCCCCACACTCCAACTTTCCGATTTCGATAGAGTTAACTAGCTGGTAGTGAATAAGCTGTGCTATAAGTGTCTCTACTCTTTTTTTATTTAGGTGAATGATTTTTTATGGCAGTAACACATCCTATATTGCTCGACGAGTGGTGTGTGTGCGAAGATGTTGATTGACACGGTTCTTGAATGGTTAGTTTGGGGAACCGATGTCCTGGGAGCATATTTGCATGTAACAGGCAAGATGTCCATTCGGCAATGCCGATCGTTTCTTCATATGTGACGTGCACGACAGCATTTAGTCAGATGTCGTGACTGTTACATAGAATCAACAAATAAGTCTTCTATTATTTTAACACTTCATGCATGGCCCTCCGCTCGCTTCGCTCGCTACGGGGGCTCAACAGACAGAAATTAATCAAGTGCTAACCAAAACTAACCCAAAATAAAAAAAATAAAATAAAAATTTTGGGTTAGTTTTGGTTAGCATCTGGTTAGTTTCTATTTGTTGAGCCCCCGTATAGAGAGCGAAGCGAGTGGAGGGCCATGCATGAAGTGTTGACATAATTGAAGACTTATTTGTTGATTCTATGTAACAGTCACGACATCCGACTAAATGCTATCGTGCACGTCACATATGAAGAAACGTTCGGCATAGTCGAATGGACATCTTGCTTGTTACATCCGAATATGCGTCCTGGGAGTGAGTTCCACAGTGATGCAGTGCGCCAGACAAAGGATTTCTTGTGAAGCGATGTTCTAGGTGTTTCCAGTTGTACGACGAACCGGTGTGCTCTTGCCGTCTATCGTGACTGTCTGACAGGCGTTGTCAGGGGCGGGATAAGGCGGGCCAAATCCTGGGAACATCTGCCGTAAAACTATCTGTAAAACAGGGATTTCTCGGTCACATGTTTGCGGTGTTTCAGACTATCCAGATTTCGAGTCAACTCCGGGTCACCGACGAGACGCACAACTCTCTTCCGAACGGAATCCAGTAGCTTTAGGGTGTGCTCTGGCGTGGCACCCCAGATGTGTGAGCAATATTCTAAGCACGGTCTTATTTGCGCTTTGTGAAGCAAGAGCAACTGCTGCGGTGTATACAATTTTTGTTACGAAATAGCGTACCAAGCTTCTGGGAGGCTGATTTTGCGACGTTATCAACGTGGTCATGCCAGGACTTATTGCTGTTGACCGAGACCCCCAGTAGTCCGATTGAATGAAGATGAAGGGATGGTCGATCCTGCCATAATGATATCATTGCCCGCCGAATAGTAAACGTGGCTGCTTGGATGATTGTTCAATGTGCATTTGCATTCATTCATCGGAATAAAAGAGACACTCATTCGATTACACTATTCCTTTGTATGTATATATTCCTCAAATATTTCACTTCATACATGGTCCTCCGCGCGCTACGGGGGCGTAACCAAACAAACCTAACCCAAGACATTCCCAAATGAGGGAAAACAAACTAAAAAATATTTGCATTTTCGACTGACAAATTTCAATCTTTTTTTATTTCCGGCATGCCTTGGGTTAGTTTGGGTTAGTTTTGTTTGGTTGCGCCCCCGAAGCGAGCGGAGGGTTATGCGTGAAGTGGAATATTAAATATACTTAAATAGTAAACAACACTATTATTCTCCATAAGAAAATGTGCAACTTTTGGAAACACTGTGCCAGGCCCCCGGTGTCGGTTACTACAATTTCATTATTTTCACGTTACAATTTCAATATTTTCACGTTACACCTGGGAAAGTGGTAGTGGAAGTTTGCCCTTCTAGGACAATTTAGGCTCAAAACGCGGATATTTTTTCGGCTCAAATGTGGCGAATCCTCCGATTTTTTTGGCTTAAGCTACTCTATAGGACACCCCTTTTCTAGCGAAAAAAAGGAAATTTGCAAAATCGACACAACCTATATATCATCAGACTCTTAATTTGATGATATCTTTGAAGATTTTTAACCTTTCTTATATTTTTCTTGCATTTGGTGATTATTATACGCGGTTAACTAATTTTTATATATTTCGGATAACTCTCTTAACTGAACTCTCTAAATTAAAATTTTTGTTACAAAACAATTCCGAACGTTCTATAAAGAGCGTTTTGGAACATACTTGCTTCAATATTGCCTAACTTTTAATACAAAAATTAGCTACGATAAACCGTTTTTTTTCAAATTAAGCGACGTCATCAATGACGTCAATACAAAACCTTCGGGAAACGAACTCTACTTATTACTACAACATATTTATGTAATACATGCAACAAATAATATCATAGAATACTATCCTTATTATAAAAATGAGATATTATTATATGACATATTTTGTACTATAAAACTGTAATATAAAAAAAACTGTAATTAATTTTAACGTCTTAAACTAATCAATATTATCAATCATAATATGGTAAGAATAACCTCGTACGCCTATGGGAAGGCAAGATTTTTTACGTGCTAGTCCTCTACCCCCTTCAGTCGTTGTTAAGGTTCACTCGCTTGGCGCACTATAGCTTTATTCAATGATGTTTTATTTTTTATTATTATTGTCATATATTACTTGCCAAACATTTGCAAATCCTATAATAAGTTATTTACTATGAATTTGGAAACTAAATATTTTAAATTCCCGCCAAACCAGCCGTGGCCAGATCATAATGGTATGACAGCGTTGCCAGACGTAACATTTTAATGGTAAACCTATTATTTGATCATGATAGCAGAAATTCTAAGCACCTCATTTTTCATCTTGAAATGTAAGTTAACACTTGGTAAGATTTATAATAACCCGAATAATACCAAGAATCCGGACAATAAAGTAAGTAACAGTAACGCATCCCTATATTTTCATGGAAAATATCGATATTTCATGATTAGCGTCTCGCCCCTGTGAGGAGCCTCATCCCCGAACTCTACTCGACAATGTTTACACATTTTTTCACTTCACGCCTTTGTATAACACTTTTCGACAAAATCAGGAATGTGAGAGATTGTCTGATGTGAAAATGTAAACATTAAACAACTCATGTGGCGCCATAAAATGCCGTTCAGCAGAAGTTGGGATCGAGCTCCCCGCAGCGGCGAGACGCTAGTTGTTTCATGTCGATATCTCAGCTCTACTCTGGATTCGCTCTCAACAAAATTGTATTTTACGAAGCTTAAGAAATTCTTTAACTAAAGTAACTATGTGGCTACTATTTTTTTTCTCAAAAAACCATCTTTGAAGTGAAACTTCTTAACGTGCGCCGGGAGTAAAATTTGAAGGTCGCGACACGACGATATGTCTCAAATAGCGGCGACACGACGAGAGTTTTAGAGTTTTATTGTGATATCTTTGTTAGTTTACAAGCAAAAATTATGGTATTTTCTCTATTACCTTGTAACGTGCGGCTTTCCTTTTGCGCCAAGTTAAGTTTGAAGGTTTAAATAAGAGTTTTCTTGACTAAATGGCGGACCACGACAAAATGGATGGTTGTTCCTTATAGTCACGCAAGGATATATATTATGGGGTTTATTCTTGACAAACTGGTGCAGCCCATTTTATTATTTACTATCACTCGCCGTAAGAGCAGAAATCGAATTGTCGATCAGGACGACGAAATTTTAATGACCTCTACCGGCCAGTGAATGCAGTGCTGGAAGTGAATTGCAGTTGCCTTCTACCGGAAACTCAAAACTAGGATCACCTGGGTTATCTTTAGAGTAGTTTTCTGTAGCGATGTGTGGCACCAACTCCTGAACGTGCGTGCCATTTGGGGACCTTCTTTTTTTTGTGTTGACGTCGCGGAAATTGTGATTTACCTTTGTATGCTTTCCTAATGAATGGCGGGTCGAACAGTTATTTCCTTTTAGCTAGGTCGAGCAATTACTTAAGATGAGTTTTGGTACATCAAAGTTCTGCGTTTTCCTTTCGAAATCGCTTTAGATAAATTATTGGATATGACAGCTTGTGGCCACGTGACGGGCGTAGTTGTAGTGGGAATATTGGAAGGAAGCGTCTGCTTCAGGAGAGTTTTGAAGGAAATGACTCTACGTTGAGTTGCCGTTTAAAGCAGTGGTCGTGTTGCAAGTTTATTTGCTTTACTTCATGGGATTGTTCCAACCGACCAATTTCTAGAGTCTCAGGCCTTATTTTGCTTACGTTGATTAGTTTTGCTCATTAGTGCCTGGAACTCGCCCGATAACTGGGATTTGATGCTGCTGCGACCGGAAGACAGCCAAAAAGCCACCAACTGAATGTGAGCTATCTTATCTTTATTATTAGTATTTGTTTCTACCCTTTTCTCTCCTTTATATCTGTAAATATTAACGCCTAACCGTATTATTCATCACTCTGGTTAATAAACCCGAATTTAACTCTCTTTGACGAGAATACGCCAAACCTTAATTTTGCTTGCTCAAGAATTAAGCTTTAATTAAATTCTTTTTTCTTTTGCTAATTAAGATACTTTCTTTACTCTAATTAATAAGTCGAAACTTAAAATTTAACTTATTTTATTCTCGTAAATCAAGATTAAGATTCAGCTTGCTTTACTCTTGATAGTCGATACTTTTAACATTTTTAACTGGCCGAAACAGGCTCGTAATTTGCGACGAGTAATGCGAAGTATTTTTCCGAATATCGATTTGTTTAGGTAACTTTATTAGGGAACTCTCGCTTCCTTTTGGTAGATTTGGAGTTGTGTTGCCTAGTTCCTGGTCTAGATTTCTAGCCTCTTAGAAGAGTGCCTTTATGGTCAGATAGAGTCTGGTTAATAATTGATTAACGAAGACAGCGCCCAATCTACTGATTTAATTTTAATCGAGTGTTCAAGGTATCATTTATTATTGGCGTATCTAGTTTTAATTATAAATATAATTAGTTTGTAGAGCGGCAATGTGACGTCAGACCATGGTTTGCGCTCCTATATAATAATCGAATAAGGTATTTTATTTGAGTTACTTGAACTGTGATTTTCTAACGTAAGAACGTAAATTTATATTTTTAATTAGTTCGGTTTGTTTCTAACACCGGTTATTTCGCTTAATATTTCTCTTTGAATCTCGATAGCCACCACAAGGTGAACACGTTCGAGTGAACAAAGGAACCTAATTATTATTGGAAGGTTTTGTTCTATACATGATACATAATATTTTATTTACCCTTATGCCTCAAGTAACTGAGTAAAATTTCTGACTTTTAGAACAGTAG
>JAEQML010067775.1:0-18808 GCA_016904865.1 Pissodes strobi
ATATTATTTCTAATATTTGTTGAATATTTAAATTACAAAACTGTTCGTCCATGTACAGGGTTACCTAACGAGCACTAGACAAGGCGATTTTTTGACTTTTCCTGTACTTTTATAAAAAAAACTGAAATAGCCACCTACACTGTGGGCAAAATTAAATCGGAACCCTCTTTAATGCTTAATAACTTTTTTATTTTCAAAGGATTTTTTATCATTTATGGATATGTTATGGCCTACGGCATTGGGATTAGAAAGAACTTTGCAAATACGATCTACTTCAGTGGCGTACAGAAAAGAGAGTATTTTTCAAAACCAACGTTTTTCAGTTCGTTGCAAAAGTCGGCCAAATGAAATAAAGATGTAAAAATGGGCAAAAAAGATTTGAAAGGGTTTGGAATATGGACCATTAAAAGACCAGGTCAATACAAGCAAAATTAAAATTGATACTTTAATTTTGATAAAACCATGTCTTGTAGGCCAAATTAAATTGGACCTTTTTTAATGCTTAATGACCTTTTATTTTCAAAGCATTTTTTATCATTTTTTGGTATGTCATGGCCTAAGATATTAGAGTCAAAAAGAAATTTGTAAAGCGGGTCTACTTCAGTGTCGTACATTAAAATTTAAAATTATATTTTTTTTTTTAAGTAGATTCGAAATTTCTGTACGCCAATGAAGTAGACCCCCTTTGCAAAGTTTGCTTTGATTCTAATGTCTTAGGCCATAACATTTCCAAAAATGATAAAAAATCCTTTGAAAATATAAAGTCACTAAGCATTAAAACAGATCCAATTTAATTTTCTTGATAACTTTTTTATTTTCAGAGGTTTTTTTTATCATTTTTGGATATGTTATGGTCTAAGGTATTAGGATTAAAAAGAACTTTGCACAGAGGCTCTACTTCAGTGGAGTACAAAAAAGTGGGTATTTTCCAAAACAATGTACTTCAGGTCGTTGCAAAAATCGGCCAAATGAAATAAAGATGTAAAAATTGGCAAAAAGCGGTTCGGAATATTGATCATTAAAAAACCAGGTTACTACAAACAAAATTAAAACGTATGCTTTAATTTTGGTAAAGCCATGTCTCGTGGGCCAAATTAAATTGGATCCTTTTTTAATGCTTAATGAATTTATTTGCAAAGGATTTTTTTATCATTTTTGGATATGTTATGGCCTAAGACATTAGAATCAAAGAGAACTTTGCAAAGCGGGTCTACTTCATTGGCGTACAGACATTTTGAATCTACTTAAAATTTTTAAAATTAAAAAAGAATTTATTTTAATGTACGCCACTGAAGTAGACCCGATATACAAATTTCTTTTTGAATCTAATATTTTAGGCCATGACATCCAAAAATTATAAAAAATCCTTTGAAAATAAAAGGTCATTAAGCATTAAAAAAGATCCAATTTAACTAGGCCCACACGACATGGTTTTTCCAAAATTAAAGTATTAATTTTTATTTTTGCTTGTATTGACCTAATTTTTAATGGTCAATATTCCGAACCCTTTCAAATCTTTTTTGTCCATTACTACATCTTTATTTCATTTGGCCGATTTTTGCAACAACCTGAAATACATTGGTTTTGAAAAATACCCCCTTTTCTGTGCGTCACTGATTTAGACCATCTTTGCAAAGTTCTTTTTAATCCCATAACATATCCAAAAAGGATAAAAAATCCTTCGAAAATAAAAGGTCGTTAAGCATTAAAAAGGGTCCAATTTAAGTTGGCCTACAAGTCATGGTTTTATCAAAATTAAAGTATCAATTTCAATTTTGTCTGTATTGACTTGGTTTTTAATGGTCAATATTCCGAACCCTTTCAAATCTTTTTTGCCCATTTTTACATCTTTATTTCATTTGGTCGATTTTCGCAAGGACCTGAAATACATTGGTTTTAAAAAATACTCCCTTTTCTGCACGCCACTGAAGTAGATCGTCTTTGCAAAGTTCTTTTTAATCCCACTACCTTAGGCCATAACATATCCAAAAATGATAAAAAATCCTTGGAAAATAAAAAAGTTATTAAGCATTAAAGAGGGTTCCAATTTAATTTTGCCCACCGTGTATGTAATTTTCTCCAGCGAATTCGGGTATGTTCAACAAAAAACAATTGAACATCAAATAAAAGTGCTAGGGGTCACTTTGATATGTTTTTAAATGATGAATGCGGATAAAATGATCCGTAACTTTTAAACCTCCGGTTAAATTCAAAGTTACTATCATTCGATAGCTTATGAAAACCCAAAATAGGAATGTGCAAACCGTTTTCTTTGATCTCGTGCGGTTTAGATTTTAGAGCCTGTCAAAGTGTCAAAATGTCCGACTTTCAACTGTCAATATTTGGTAAACAGCTAAAGATAGGTATAGGATATTATACACAAAATGTGTTTAGATTTTTCTAGAGAGGCCAAAAATGTAGTAATATAGAGGGTGTCCCATTTAAAAAAATATCAAAGTGACCCCTAGCACTTTTATTTGATGTTCAATTGTTTTTTGCTGAACATATCCGAATTCGCGAGAGAAAATTACATAAGATGGCTATTTCAGTTCTTTTTTTTATAAAAGTACAGGGAAAGTCAAAAAATCGTCTTGTCTAGTCCTCGTTGGATAACCCTGTACAAAACACTAAGTTCGTTTTATAGCCGGTCTTTTTCAAAAACATTTCGATACATTTTAAATAAACAACAAACGATTTTTCGGGAAAATTCTTTACATATTCGGTAAATTTTGAAGCATCTGCTAATGAAAGAAAATCTAAATCGTAAGATTATTAAAACGAGTACTTAATGTATAATTTCGTAGTACAACATTTTATAGCTTAAAAATATTTCTAACTCATTGCCAGTTTTGCCTCGTTTTCTTGATAATTCAGTTTTATTTTTTGCCCAATTAAAAAAGTGTCATAGATTCTGGTTAAAATAGCAAAGTCAAAGTCTTGAAAATGTTTTAAACATCCCTTTGCCGAAATTACCGATTTTGAACCTACAGTTTGGTCGTCAATTATAGTTTTAAACACTAATATTCTCGTCTCATTCAGTAGCAATCAAATTTAGGATTTTAGAACGGGTATACTAGCGTGTTTCAACCGATCGTGGTATCATTTTTCCCACTATTTGATCGAGAACAAAGACGCGCTTCGGTGAATTATGAAATAAGGTTGGAATACCTAAAAAAGTATATAAAAAAATCGACTTTTACTTATTTGTTTAGTGCCTTACTGCAGCACAAGGTTTAATCTATTTGCCCAGCAATTGGTAAATAAAGCCAAGGGTGCAGAGCCAGACCAAAGAGTATTAAATTTCCTCATCTGTGGCCAGACACTGGCCCCGTCATAAGACTGAGCCATTAATCTTTTCCTAAAATTATATAGCTCCAACACGCTTTCTAACAAATTATAAAGAGCATAACACATCAAAAAAACCCAAAAATCTTTCATGCATACAGAGGCACCCTTTTATGACGTATCGAATAGTTATGGCGCATTGGGAATGCTCCGTTATATCTGGTGTATCATCTGTCATTACACCGAAAAAAAAGCATTCTTTATCATTATCCTCATGTTTAGTAAAATCTGTCAAATGTCCATGAATATAATTTTTTTCATTTTGTATTGTTTTAAGTGCCCGGTAAAAATATTGCTAATTTTTTCGCAGTGTTCTGTAAGGTCTTAATTACGTTTACATTTAAAAATCTATTTAAAATTGCGGTGATTTAAAGACTCTAAATTTACATCATGTCCCCGAAAAGGCAGTTCTTGTTTCCCCTCAGTAAGTGTGACATTTTCGGTGATTAACGCATCTTGAATGGTCGCCCTATTTTGCTCTAACCGCACGACAGCCATAAAGTTTTTTATGTGTTCTTTAGAAGCATGGCGCATTTTAGTACTATGAGAAAAAGTCCTTGAAACCATCATTTGAGCATCATGAATTTTTTGCTTTATCCAATAAATGCACGGCTAGCAATACAAGCTCTACTTATACATGGTGTTTTTTAGTTGAATGCCGATACTTAAGGTTGTGAATCCTTGGGTGATTTTAAGAAGAAAAGTTAATATTAACATATGTCTTAAAGCTCTTCATTTTTGAGCTACCGCATATTTTTATGAAATTTTGTACACACCTTTTAATCATCAAGAAGCTTTTGAATATTTTTAAAGAAAAAAATGGTGCGCTACTGATTTTTATAAAAACCATAGACTTACTTTCGTACGATGCACCGTTTCCGCGTAAAAAAATAAAAACTAAAAAAAAAATTAAAATTTAATTTTATAACTCGCGATTCATTTAGAAAAAGGATAAATTCAAAATCTTAAATCTAAAGCGAAATGATAAGAGAAGAAAAACAAAATAAAGAACCCACATTAGTTACAGTAGTTGTTGGAAGTGTCCTCCAACCACACGTATGCAAGCATCTACTCTTCTTCGCATAGACTGACGCACATTTTCTAAGATTCCTGGGACGTTTCTTATGGTTTGGCAGCATACTATTATACGATTTCGTAACTCTTCTTCGGTTTGAATCGGCACTGCGTACACTAAGCTTCTCAGATGCCCCCAGAAAAAATAGTCTAAACTATTAAGGTCGGGAGATCTAGGCGGCCATGACTGCGTTCCTCCGCGTACTATCCACCGATTGCGATAGGTGTGATTTAAAACTTCACGCACTCGTAAGCTAACCTGTGGAGACGCACCATCGTGCATTAGCCACATCTGGTTTCTTAACAAGATTGGATCGTCTTCAAGCATTGGCGGCAGATCTTCTTCAAGAAAGTGTAAATATGATTGTCCATCAAGGCTTCTTGGGAGAAAAAATGGGCCTATCAAATAATCATCAAAAATGCCAGCCCAAACATTTAATGAGAACTGTTCTTGATGATTTGATTCCACAATTGCATAAGGGTTTTCATCCGCCCATAAATGGCTATTATGGAAATTTCTTATCGAGTTTCGAGAAAAATTGGCTTCATCGGTAAAAAGAATGTGCCTGTCAAATATCGGATTTCCGGCATGTTTTGAAGAAACCACTCACAGAAATTAATGCGCAACGGGAAATCTCTAGGGAGTAATACCTGGACTCTTTTAATGTGATATGGGTATAATACATTTTCGATGAGAATTTTCGAAACAAGAAAATGTGAAAAATGTTGCCGCGATTTTCCACGTGCTAGTTTCGGGGTTCTCCTCAATTTCGTGTAAAATTCCTTCTTCAAGTTCCGGTGTTCTTACGGTTTGATGAACTCCTTTAGCACTGTCTACTTTTAAAGTTCCGGTCTCGTGAAGACGTCTATGAATCCTAGAAAATGTTTTTGGATCGGGTAGTACGTGATTTCGATACCGCTCTTGGTATATCCACCTGGCTTCGTATGCATTTCTGTCTGCAAGCACAAAGTAAAATGCAGGTCAGTTAATTCACTGTTTGTAAAATTTATCATTTTTTAGCAGATTTTACGTCTTACTCTAATAATAGGTTTGTTCTAGCATGAAATCTCGGACGGTTTGAAGCCTCCGGAGTTTGCGCATAGCAATAAAAGCGACGCTTATATCGCTATGCGCAAACTCCGGATGGCTTCAAATCGTCCGAAATGTCCTGCTAGAACAAACCTAATAACTATTTAATCATGAAAAATCAATGACAACCCTATTGTCTTTATGAAAAGAAACGTCAAAATTTATGAAGCTTCACCCACCAGCACTGGTGAAAGTAGAAAATAAATTGTCCAAAAAATAGTTATTTGTTTTACTAGGCAGCAAAGTAGTAGATTGACTGCCGCGGCTGATAGTTCATAGCCGAGCGTAGCGAGGCTAGGAATTCAGCTAAGGCAGTCAATCTACTTTGCTGCCGAGTTGATCATATAATTTTTTCTCCGATTGTTTATAATGATATATGTATATTGTATATTTGCAAATTATTACAATTCCCACAATCTTTTTATTTTTCCTGTAGTGATAAATTAAGACAAAATTTGATAGAAATCGCAATTGTTGGAACGGTTGGTTGCTATGGAAATGTATATGTCCATAATAATTATAGTTTGACAACTTATGTCAGACGTTTTATTCCCATGGAGACTAATCACTTTGCTGCCTAGGCAGCAAAGTACTTACTTTGCTGCCTGGACAGAAAAAGTAATACTTTGCTGATTGATATGGGTCTGCAAAATTAATATTTGCTGTCAATCGGAGAAAAAAGTATTTTCCCTCATGGTGGGTGCCTACCAAACTTCAACAAAATATCGAAAGCAGTCTCAATGAAAAAAATGTTTTTTGTTTTTATTTTTTTACGCGAAAACGGTGCATCGTACGAAAGTATACGTCTATGGACCAAATTTGCTCCAAATTAAATGAGGATTTTAAAAATAAGTTTGGTTTTTAGAAAACTCAGTGGCGTACCACTTTTTTCTTTAAAAATATTCAGTTCAAACCCCGTACGGACGTCACTGGTAAAATTTTTAAAAAATATTTTAAGTCAAAAAATACTCCTTAATGATTAAAAGGTGTGTACAAAATTTCATAAAAATATGTAAGTGATATAATATGATAAAAAAGTTATATATTTTTTTAAATTTTAACATACTGGTAGCTCAAAAATGAAGAACTTTAGGACATATGTTAATATTAACTTTTCTTCTTACAATTACCTAAGGATTCACAACCTTAAGTATCGGCACTCAATTAAAAAACACCCTTTATAAACTTCCGCAAGGCCATTTATAATTGAACCGCCATATGAAGAAACAGCACATGCCCAAAACACTAAATTTTGGGTAACCGGAAATAGTATATTATTTTATATGGAGGAAAAGTGATACTTTTCATGGCGCGCTCGTGTTTAACAGCCGAACGGAGTGAGGCTGGTAATAGAGAGCAAGCCATGAAAATTAACTTTTCCTCCAAATAAAATATGCTGTATTTTCTTCAAATGTCGACAAATTAATGCAAAAACATTTCTTTTTAATAGTAATAATTTCTAATTATTATTAAAGATAAGTGGGTTCGCAAGGCGGCTTAGACCGGTGTCGGTGAATAGGCACAGGTTGTTGCTATAGTAATGTAACATAAAGCTGTCAGTGGACACTAGCTCTGTTCCAACTGACTATGAAAACCGTACATGGGACGGTAATTTCCAGTTGTATAATTCGTTTGTCAACATGACAGGATATTTATCGCCTTCAAAAGTGAAATTGACAACTAGAAATGACGGTCCCTCGTACGGTTTTCAAGTCGGTTGGAACAAACGTACTGTCAACAATAATTATTTTTTAAGATTGCCTCTCCGATTGCGATTAATTCCGTATTGATAAGCAGTCATTGAGTAAGTTCGATTAAATAATAACCAATTTGTTCATAAATTAGTGATTTTTAGAAATGCAGTCACAAATTGAGTGATAAATACAAATTGTAGTTTAATAAATCTTGAGTTGTTGACGCCTATTTTGTTGTCTATTTGTATTGTATCTATGTCGCTACGACAACACTTTTACCTCCGCCGGCGGAAAAGTGAAAAGTAAAGCTCCGGCGGAGGAAAAACGAAACTTCACGGCCACCTACACAGTCGAGTAATGACGGATTTACTGACGTTTGAAGAAAAAAACATTTTATTACTTTTAAAAAATGATTTATATTTGGTTTAATAGTTACCAAATTTAATTATTTATTTAATTTAAATTTAGCACAGTACAGGCATTGCCCAAATGGTACATAACGCGACTTAATATAAACACACAATTAAGCAATATACATTAAAAAATTTGAAACAGACAACACATGTCAATACATAACACACAATAAATACACATGATATTAACTAACAAAAACACACTACTTTACTTGTATTACTAAAACCAGTCAAAACAGTTAAAACTAGACAATAGATGATATAGGAACCAAATGAATGTATAAAAACTAGCGAAACTCCGAAGAACGATATATAAGAGATCTAGCTTCACGCTTAAATGTTAGTATTGAACAATTTATATTAAAGTTTATGGGTAAAAATCTATTTAAGTAATCCATGATTCGATTAATTGGTGCGTTCCTTCCAACATCAGTTCGATATGGTCGCAGGGATAATGATTCAAGCTATCTTGTAGGTCGAGCTGGGACGCGAAATCTAATCAGGCCCAAAAGTTCGGGACAGTCTATCAAGTTGTTGATGATTCTATGCCCAAATGACATGTTCAGTTTAATTCTTCGTGTCTCTAGTGAATCAATGCCAAGTGTATTGAGGCGATCTTTGTAAAGCATATTCGATTTGTCTATGTTTAATTTAAAAAGAAGAAAATTCACAAACTTGGACTGCACCCTCTCAATACGCTTGACATGAATCTGGTATAGGGGCGTCCATACGACACAACAATACTCAAGATGGCTCCTGACCAATGCAGAGTATATTGCGTTAAGTGCCACAATATCTTTAAAGTCCCAGCACTGCCGCATAATGAATCCTGCCATTTTAAAAGTCTTCGCAACGACGCTGTCAATATGCTGAGTAAAACGCAGCTCGTTATCAAATACAACTCCAAGATCGTTAATTACAGTCACCCTCTGCAGTTGTATCCCCTTGATCGAATATGGGTGGTCTATAAGCATTTTTTTCCTTGAAAACGAAATAATCTTACTTTTCGCAGTATTCGGAGTCATTGCGTTACTTGAACACCATCCAACCAACTCATCAATTTCGCTTTGCAGCTGCATGCAGGCCCTATCGTTGGCAACTCTACAATAAATCTTTAGGTCATCAGCAAAGAACAAAAAGTGACACTTCTTGAATACACCGGCCAAATCGTTTATGAAAAGCAGGAAGAGCATTGGTCAAGATGTGATCCCTGCGGAACTCCGGAGTACACGGTAATATCCCTGGATAAAGACCCTTTAAACTTTACATTCTGTATACGGCCCATTAGGTAGCTACTCAACCAGGATAGTAGAGGGTTACCAGTACCATAGTTTTTCAATTTATTCAAGAGAATTCTATGGCTAACCACATCAAAGGCTTTTTGGAAGTCAAAATAGACCGCGTCCACCTGCACAGAAGCATCCAGTGCACTTGCAAGATAACTACTGTACACTGCCAAATTCGACTCACACGACCTCCGAGATAAAAATCCGTGCTGATGATCTGATAGAACATTGCGAAAAGAAGGTGATACAATATCAGTGACCAGTGAATCCAACACCTTTCCAAAGCATGATATGCCAGATATGGGGCGATAGTTGGTTACATCTGACCTGTCTCCGCTCTTAAAGATGGGGGTGATTGTGGCCTTCTTCCATATCGTTGGAAATATTCCTGATTGCAAGGAGCATTGAAAGATAATGCTCAAGGGCATGGCCAGGGTAGGACTACAATTTTTTACAAACACGGGAGCTATCCCATCGGGGCCAGCAGCCTTGTTTACATTAAGCGTTGCCAACTTTTCAAACACCGAATCGGTAGTCACCTCTACTTCACATAAATTAATGTTGGTTCCCAAAAGGTTCGGGGAATTGTTAATGGAAGCACTATCGTTGGCTTTATAGACAGACTGAAAATACTCGGCAAAAAGATCTGCTATCATATGAGGGTCAGAACCTATGACACCATTGTACCGCATCTGCTCAGGATACCCAGACAAACATCGTTTCGACCGCAGGTAGGACCAGAAGGATTTAGGGTTCCTAATAAAGTTTTGCTGTGATGAACGAATGAACGCATCATAGTCCCTTTGTATACTCAGTTTGGCATGGGTTCTCAAGTTTTTATATTCCTGATTCAGCCGAATCTCACGATGGCCGTTCTGTCCCTTGATTCTCTTAAGTCTGTCTAAGGTTTTGTTTTTATCCTTTATGAACTTGACCGTTTGTTGTGAGAAATAGCTAGGAAATTTAATGTCCTGGCACAGTTTTTTAGGTACATACATATTAATTACAGTATATATGGTGTTGTATAAGTACTCAATTTTAGCGTCAATGGTTGCTAGTGGTGAATTGAGCACTTGCCAGTCAGCTTTCTCTAAGTAGTCGTTAATTTTGACATAGTCTTAAAAGAATTTAAAGTAGGTACGTTCTCATCCTGCATGCAAATTGATTCGACATCGGAAAAATTAACTATCAATGCAAGATGGTGCGCGTCCGTTGACGTCAGAGGTTGCTTACACTCAGACAGCGATATGTCTTGGCAGTTGGAAAAAACAAGGTCCAATATTACTTTATTACAATTAGAAACGTTGTTGATTTGTTTTAAATCGCAGAAACACACGCAGTCATACAATAATATTTCACGGTCATTACTTGAAATGAAAATTGAGGAGATTTCGGTATTTAAATCGTTCACGAAACCAGGAAAATCATCAGAAATTGGATGTTCTCTTACATCTATCGGTTTTGAGTTTCTTGTGTAGTTAGGCAAATTAAAGTCTCCAAGAATTGTAACCCTTGAGTCAATTTTCCTGTCCATAATGTAACTCACAGAGCCAATATGTTCTTCATAAACTGATAATGGCGACGAAGGAGGTATATATGCACAACAGAACACGTAATGCATACTGTCAACATCCACACCAACCCACAGTTCCTCTACGGTATTATTAGGTACGGAGTAGATGGTAGATGTGTATGATGCCCTGACTGCTATGAGCACTCCGCCACCCCTTTCTTTGCCTGTCTGAATGGTATCACGATCCTTTCGGTAAACCACAAAGTTGTTCGGGAAAAGTTCCTCATTTAGAATAGACTCATTAAGTCATGTCTCTGACAAAACAACTGCGTCATAATCGGAGTTTACCATTTCGTTATAGAACTGAATTGTTTTAGTGCGTAGACCCCGGGTGTTCTGGTAGTACACTTTTAAGCAATTTACGTTGTCATCGTCTGAACTGGATCTTGGCAAAAATTTGGTGGAGATTCAGGAGCAATCATCACATCGCTTTCGTGAATATTTAAATTATCGGATGTTTTAAACCAATTTTTAATTTGTCCGCTGATGTAATAAATAAGAGCTCGTTTTGCGTTAGAACTTGGCTCTGCATGCCGGTTTCTGTCATTCACCGCTGTAAAATTATCGAAGCTAAGAAAAAGGGATTTATGTTTACTATTAAATACTCTGTTGTATATAATAAAGTCAGCATCCAAGATAAATTTGTTGAGAATCTGTCTATTACGGGCATATGGCGGTCCAACTATGATAAGATTTGTAAACTCCATGATTTTAGAAAGTCCATCCAAAGTAGCGCCACTGACGCTCGTTCCTTGGGCAGCATTTTCTTTACCTGTAAAGAGTATCACGAAATCATTTTTGTTAAAATTTCTCGTTAAAACCTCGACATCATTCATAAAATCATCCATCAGAGCGTTGCTTCTATACTGACAATTTATGTCAAATCCATTTATTAAGTGCTTTCTGACCATAAGACCTGTTCCCATTGCACTCGACTTGCTTCCATAAATTAAAATTTGTGGCTTCCTAACCTTCTTTGGCGCTTTATGTGTTGCGTTCTGGTGTTTGGCAGGTTCGTTTGATTGACTCTGGTGTTTATTAATTAACTCAGTTTGTCTCATCTGCTTGAGCATATGGATCTCGTCTCGTGCATTAAATAATTCGAAGTTGCACTTTTTCAAATCGTTAGTGAACACCTCATTATCTTTCGTGAGAGTTTCTATGCTTACCAACATTTTATTTTTAAGCGTGTGCAACTCATTTATATCCGACTTTAATTTGTTCTCTCGTTCTTCTATTTCTTTTAAATTTTCCAACAAAATTTTATTTTGTTGCATTAGCCTAAGAATCTCGTTGTTTAACTTTTTCATTTCTTCTTTTTCGCTGCTAATTTGATTAAGATACTCGTTTTCAGCATTCTCGCCGACATCTTGATAGTTAACACTCCTACGCTGTAACCGTTGGATATGTGTTTTCTTGTCTTGATTATCTTTAGTTAGTTCATCAATTTCCTTTTTTAGTTCACTCGAGACTTCTTGAAGCTTGGCATTCAATTTTTCTATATGAATATCTTTCTTTTTGTTTGATGATTTGACTTTTTCCAGTTGCTCAATTAATACTTTCATTCTTTGAGCGTCCTTGACATAGCACTTACGGCTGGAACAACAAAAAACTATCTTCCTTTGATTTAGCGCTACTGCATGGGCTTCGGTAGTACTTATTTCAGCGCAGTTTTTACAGATTACTGAATTACAAATATCGCACAGGGAGCCAAACAATTCATCCGCATTTCGTCTTGGTTTAAAGACACCTACTATTTGACAGTTTATACCAAGCAAAGACATTGTTAAAATTCGAAATAACTCTTACAGATTAAAATAGGAACTGAAAATAGCAGAGAACGATTAAAAGAGTAGGAACATAACTCTTACAGATTAAAATAGGAATTAAAAATAGTAGAGAACGATTAAAAGACTAGGAACTATCGTCAACTTCAATCGGTGTAAAAAGGACTGAGACACTACCACCTACTCAGTTCAGCGGCGCATCATCACCTCTCAACACCAACCGAATGTAAATAAAACCAAATAATTGCTAAAAAATAATTAAGGGTATCTGTAACAGGACAACATATTAAGTTTGGTTGGTAAATAAGCATTTTTGATTTTACAATTTTTTTAAAAAAAGGACGTGAGCTTTCTGCATAGCCAAGGGGGAAACAAATAAACTTTTCCAATATAAACGTGTTTATTTCAAACTGATGAAAACATATATCTTGCATTTAATTATTAGTAAACAGGCCAAAGAAGTATTGAATTATAAAATTGTTGATATTCCGCTTCTACGAATGTCATACATTTTCTGATATCCTGAAGTTTTTTTATTTTATATAAACTTAGCCAAATGGATATGATGGTCTATTCAGAGAATAACAGCGACTTACATTTGCTTGCAGCTCCTATTCGGTGAATTTATGAAAACATTTTTCCCTGCAACTAGAAGAAAAACCCGATTTACGAAACACCAAAAAAGAATATGTAAAATTACAAGGAGGGCCCAATACTCTGCCAGGAATATTATCTCCGTTGCAGTTTTTATAAGGTTCTCCCTTTACACGGGACTTTTTGATAATATTTCGTTGATAGCTTGTAGGATCCGCCTTCCTCTTTCCGTGGGAAGTATTATTTTCATCTTTATCTGGCTAAATCTCACGCTACTATTATTTAAACACTTTCCTACACAACAAACAACTAACTTATGCTACCTTACCTTCTTTACCTTCTAAAACCGTCAAACCTAGCCACACTTCCACCCAGTCCAACCGATTGCGCGAAATGCAGAAATCTCTTGTTCAGCAGAATGTCCGGGATTTGTGTCGTTTCTGCAGAATATGTTTTAAACTTCTCATCGTTTAAAACTAAGGTATGACCTGGACATGTGCTGTTTATATATAGTACGATGTAATTACCTACGTACCTGGTATAATCCCGTTTGGACCAAAAATGGACATGTGCGGTTTATGCATATTATGGCGATTCAATTATCGTACAAGGAACTTTGAAACGCTCACGAAGTATCCCGACGATCCACCCTTTTTGTGCTAAAAATTGCCGTTATTTTTGGTGTTGGTCGACTCTCCAAAATTTGCCGCTTTTCCACTTCAGATCGTCGGAAAAAGCGGTTTCAAGCAAATGCAAAATAATATGGTGAGTGGGATTCATTCTATTCCGAGTTTTAACCTATCTTACATTTGTTATAATTAAAATACCTAGAGGTAGGCATAGAACACAAAACCGCGAAACCCACCACCGAAAACAACAAATAATGTTAATAAACAAAACTTTGGTAATAGGTATGACCTCGGATATGGGCAATACTGCGTTATTAAAATAAAACACAAATCAGCTTACCTTGTTGCAAGGAGGAGACGTCTCTCAGCGCTTCATTACATTGTCGACAAACACCATATCTTTATGATCCTTTCATGTAGTCTCAGAGCTCAGTGGTTGGATGCTGTGTTTGTGATTCGGCGACTTGGGTTCCATTTCCGCCGATGTTTTTTCAAATATTTGGAGAAACGTAACGAGGGGTATTCTAGCTAGTTTTTATATAACATTTTTTGTATTACATTCACGCTCTAAAAAGCAGTTTACCGGACGCTCGATACAAAAATGCATCCGGGCAACGATAAGTCTACTATACCGCTCCCATCCATGACCGTATGAAGCAAAAATTTTTGTGCTTACTATAGCTATGTTATGCGGTTGGGCAACCCAGAAACTCTACCGACAAACTTTGATTCCCCATTAAAAAAAAAGGAAGAAAAGTTCTAATAAACATAGGTCCGCAAACGCTACGTTTCCATGATACAGGGTGTCAAAAAATTATTTTATTTCTCTACTTTTTAAATATCTGGAAAAGGGCTCAGTAGCAAATTATTAAATTTGGTACACGGATTACTATGATAAAAAGCAATTACCGGCATGTTAGAATTATAGTTTAAATACTATGGTTTTGATGAGCAATCGTACTCTATAATTAAATCATACTTATCAAGGAGATCACAGAAGATATTCTCTGATAATAGGTTTTCGGAACAAGCGATGATTCTTTCTGGTG
Organism: Pissodes strobi; assembly: GCA_016904865.1. NCBI lineage: Eukaryota > Metazoa > Arthropoda > Insecta > Coleoptera > Curculionidae > Pissodes > Pissodes strobi. Next base: position 14,535 of record JAEQML010067775.1, read on the forward strand.
TACCGCAGGGTTCAGTGTTGGGCCCCCTGTTGTTTTTGGTATGCACCTCCGATATCCTTAAATCTTTAGTTCATTGTAAGGTTCAGGCATTTGCGGATGATACACAGTTGTATTATTGTTTTGATTCTAGTGATATTGAGGAGACTGAATTGGCTATAAATCGGGATCTCGGGATATTGAGTGAGCTTTCCAAGGATCATAACTTAAGAATGAATCCTACTAAATCTTGCATGTTGGTGTTTGGTAATAGGAACAGGGTTAATTTGTTAAAAACCACTTTGAACATAACTCTAAACGGTTCTAAGCTGAGCATTGTCGATGCTGCAAAGAATCTTGGAATAATAATTGAACCACATCTTCGTTTTAAAGAGCATCTAAAATTTTTTTTCAAAAGACATATCTATCTCTCAAGATGTTATATAATAATAGACATATCTTAAATATTAAATTGAGAAGAAGTTTATGTGAGTCTCTTGTGCTGTCTAACTTTAATTATTGTGATTTTGTTTATGGTTTTTGTATAGATCAGGAGAGCCGAACTCGCATACAGAGAGTACAGAATGCTTGTGTTCGATTTGTGTTTGGTGTTAGAAAATTCGATCATATTTCTCATCTGTATAGCGATATTAATTGGCTAAGAATGGATGATCGACGCGTCTTGCACTTTTGTACGTTCTTAATTAAGATTATCAATAAGCCTTCTTCCCCTCTTTCGATCCGGGAACGTATGATTTTTCGCCGCGAAATTCATGGTAAAAATATTAGAAATATAACTAGACTATCTATGCCGCAGCACCAGACTGCCTTGTTTCGGCGATCATTTTCATATAATGCTGTCAGGTATTATAACGCATTGCCCCAAGAATTTTTAAATTTAAGTGTAAACTTGTTTAAAATAAAATATAGAAAATATCTCTTAAATTTACAGAAAATAGGAAATTGAACTTACTGCAATTTAATTACACCTACCAATGTGAATAGTTTTTCTCAAGTACTTCTTTTTCCAATATGCAACCTTTATAACTGTAAATGTATTAATTATTAACAAAAAGTACTGTGGATCTTGAGTTTGCTTGTATTCCAGTTTATATTAATTTATAACATTATTCTTTAGTACGCATTATTTGCGCCAAGCTTTGACATTGCGCTATTTTTATGTTTCTTTGTATAATTACTATGTATTTATGTGTATTTTTTCATTAATAAAAGTCAATTATTATTATTATTATTATAAAATTATTGGAGCCAGTAGCGTAGATCCAGGGACGTGAGGTTATATTTTTTACCAAAATTTCAATGCCAATACTTTTCCTGCATCAATAGCATAACAGCATTTCATCTTTTTCTTCTTGCCGTGCGTCTCCTATCTGTGGTTCGCTATTATCACAGCCATCCGGATCTTATTGACTACCGCTCGAAATAGTTGATTGTTGCTGCAGCCAAACCAGTCCCTTAGATTTTTAAGCCAGGAAACACGGCGCCTTCCAATACTCCTCTTTCCGTTGATCTTGCCCTAGATTATCAACTGCAGAAGTGTGTATTTGTGGCCTCTCATCACGTGCCCAAGATATTGGAGTTTTCTCTTTTTTATGGAGTTAATGATTTCGTATTCTTTTTGCATTCTTGCTAGGACCTCGATGTTCGTGATTTTTTCCGTCCAGGCAATCCGCCACATTCTGCGATAGCAACACATTTCGAATGCTTCCAGTTTGTCCATATGATTTTTCTTGAGGGCCCATGATTCCATCCCATACAGGAGTGTAGAGAACACGTAACAACGCAGCATCCTCATTCTGAGTTTTATATTTATGTCCTGACTTGTGAATATTTTTTTCATTTTAATGAATGTCGATCTGGCCATCTCTATCCTTGTTCGTATCTCTCCTGTTATATCTCCTGTTTGTTCAATCCATGTTCCTAGATACCTATATCTCTGTACCTCTTCTATGACTGTACCTGCTACCGTCAAGTTTGTTTGATTTTGTATCTGCGGGGATTTCGTGACTATCATCAGTTTAGTTTTATTAAGGTTTAACTTCAAGCCATATTCAGCACACCGGTCTTCTAGTTTTTCCATCAAAGGTTGCATGTCTTCCATCTTACTCGTTAATAAAACAGTGTCATCGGCGTACCTTATATTGTTGATGTCTTCCCCATTTATACTCACGCCCGCTGTTTCTTCATCTAAGACTTCGTTGAAGATAGATTCACTGTAAAGATTGAAAAGGAGTGGCGACAAAATACATCCTTATCTTACACCGCGACGGATCTCCATTTCCTCTATAAGATGATTCTCGATCCTTGGGTTAGCCTTCTGGCCCCAGTAAAGGTTACTAATTATTGTTATGTCTTCTGAGTCAATGCCCTTGCTAATAAGTAAATGAGGACGTTTATCATGTTTCACCTTATCAAAAGCCTTTTCGAAATCTATGAAGCATGCAAAGACTTTATGATTCATATCTAAACATCGCTGGAAGAGCACGTTAATCCCGAGGAGTGCTTCTCTTGTTCCGAGACCTTCTCGAAACCCGAACTGTGTGTTGCTGATGTCTTCTTCAAGTTTTCTATATATCCTTTTGTGTATGATCTTCAGGAACAATTTTAGGATGTGGCTCATAAGCGCAATGGATCTATAATCTGGACACTCTCTTGGGTTAGCTTTTTTAGGAATGAGTACTCAACCACTGTGATGGGATTTCCCCTCTTTCGTAGATTAAATTGAAGAGGTCCAAGAGAATATTAACTGCGTCGTCATCAAAGAGCTTGATCAACTCTATGAGGATCCGGTCAGGGCCTGGACTTTTCCCTGTTTTCATAGTGTTTAGGGCATATTCAATTCTGACCTCAATATCTTTTTCTTTCTTTTCTACGGTTGGTCTGGGAGGTCTTTCATCTTGAAAGAGTTCTGAGAGGTATTCTTTCCATCTACTCAGTTTTTCTTTCATATCGGTTATAATGTTCCCATATTTATCTCTTATTACGCTGTTACATGCTTTATTTTTGCAACATCCAGCCAGTTCCTTCACCTTTTTATGCATATGGAAGGAGTCATACTTCTTTTCGAGTAATTCTATTTCCTCACATTGCAAAGACAGGTATTCTTCTTTAGCTTCTTTGATCTTCTTTTGTATCTTCCTGTGTAGTGCTCTGTATTCACTTTCGTTTCCCTTATTCTTCCTCCTGTCTTCCATAAGGTCCAGAATCTCTGAAGTTATCCACGGATTCCTTTCCTGGGGTCTTTTGTTCACTAGGTGATTGGTCGCTATTGTGTTTAAACTTTTCTGCATATCTTCCCACTTTGTCTTCGGGTTGTCTGTGCCTGATATATTAAGTTTTTTCATAGTTTCGTTTACCCCATCCTTCACAATGTTGCAGATTTCTGTATCTCTAAGAAGTTTTGCATCTATACAATAATTGTTTTGACATTTTAGTGTCTTTTTCATCTTCACCCGCAATTTAGTTACTACAGGGTTGTGATCTGAGTTAATATCAGCCCCTGGATAGGTTTTGTCACCTTAACTGAGTTCCTATATCGATTATTGATGAGAATATAGCCGATTTGGTTTCTGACTAAATTTTGTGGATTATCAGCGGGAGATTTCCAAGTATACAGTCTGCGCTCTGGAAGTTTGAAAAAGGTGTTTGTTATCATTAGGTCCTTCTCCTGGTAGAATTGCATTAGTCGATCACCTCTCTCATTCCTCGTACCTAGGCTCATACGGGAGTATGAGCCTCTACTTTATCTTTGCCTACTTTGGCGTTGAAGTCCCCCATTAATATCGTGATATCATCTTTTTAGTGCTTGCAATTATTTTTTCTACTTCTGCGTAAAAATCTTCTACTACACCTACTTCCTTCTCTGCAGTCGGTGCATATACTTGTATGATGTTCCTGTATATGTTTTTAGCTGAAGCATCATGTCTCTTTCTGAGTATGGTGTAAAGCTCAGAACTGATGCATTGGTGACCTTATCTACAATGACTCCAACTCCATACTGATGTTTTGGGTCACTACTTCCCGAATAATAGAAAACCCCGTTCTCTGTTTTACACAGCTGCCACTGCCTGGCCATCTGACGTCGCTTATTCCTAATATGTTCATGTTGAGTCTTGACATTTCTCTTGCTGCATTGTCTAGTTTTCCTGCTGCAAAAAGACTTCTTACATTCCACGTTCCGATCTTCATATTACTGATCTTTGAGTTCATGACCTGGTTCTCCACTGCTCCCCCCGGAGATCCGATTGGGGAGCTTTTAACTCCGGAAAATTTGGTTT
>JAEQML010067776.1:0-18805 GCA_016904865.1 Pissodes strobi
CGCGTGAGAGATCGTGTTAGTTTATTTACTTAAACTTAAATTTGATTCATGGTATCGGAATCGATTAAAATGACTAAAATAAATTGGAACTAACTGAAACTAACCGAAAGTTGATTGAATGACTAACCAAAACTCGCCAAAAGTAACCAATACGGGCTTAAACGTACCGGTACAGGTTACAAAAACTAAATTAAGTTAAAACTAACTAAAACGAACGGAATTTTAACGACTAACCAAAACTAACCAAAAGCATTAAATTTTATTATAACGTATTGGAACCGATTCAAATGACTAAAATAAATTGGAACTAACTGAAAAGTAACCGAAAGTTGATTGAAAACTAACCAAAAGTAACTAAAAGCACCAAAAAGGGCTAAAATGTATCGGAACAGATTAAAAATATTAAAGTAAGTTGAAACTAACCCAAAGTAACCGAATTTTGGCGACTAACCAAAAACATTAAAATTGGTTATAAAGTATCGGAACCGGTTCAAATGACTAATATAAATTGAAACTAACTGTAATTAACAGAAAGTTGATTGCACGACTAATCAAAACTAGCCAAAGTAACCAAAAGCACTAAGGGCTTAAACCTATCGGAACAGATTAAAAATATTAAAGTTAGTTGAAACTAACCCAATTTTGGCGACTGACATAATTTAACCAAAAACATTTAAATTGGTTATAATGTATCGGAACCGCTTCAAATGAGTAAAATAAATTGGAGCTAACTGAAAGTAACCGAAAGCTGATTGAATGACTAACCAAAAGTAACCAAAAGCACCGAAACCGGCCAAAACGTATCGTAATAGATTAAAAATATTGAAGTAAGATAAAATTAACCCAAATTAACCGAATTTTGGCGACTAACCTAAACTAACCAAAAACAGTAAAATTGGTAAAGCGTATTGGAACCGGTTCAAATGACTATAATAAATTGAAACTAACTGAAATTAACCGAAAGTTGATTGAACGACTAAACAAAACTAACCAAAAAAGCGAAAACATATATCAAAACAGATTTAAAATATTAAAGTAAGTTGAAACTCACTTAAATTAGCCGAATTTCGGCGACTAACTAAAATTAACCAAATACATTAAAATTAATTATACTCGTAACGTATTGGAACCGGTTCAAATTCTAAAATAAATAAAAACCAACTAAAACTAACAGAAAGCTGATTGAATGACTAACCAAAACCAATCAAAAGTAACCAAAAGCACTAAAACTTATTGGAATAGGTTACAAAAATTAAAGTAAGTTAAAACTAACCAAAACGTGCAGAACTTTGGCGACTAACCAAAAGTAACGAAAAACACTAAATTTGATTATAACGTATCGGAATCGGTTCAAATGACTAAAATAAATTGGATCTAACTGAGACTAACCGAAAGTTAATTAAACGGCTAACCAAAACTAACTAAAAGTAACCAAAAGCGCAAAAACGGGCTAAACAATTCGGAAGAGGTTAGAAATATTATTTACAGCAACGTCATGGCTAGTTATATATTAATAGATTTTCCTATCTACAAGTGGACGGTAATTTTTTAGGTCTTCATATCCGCACCTTTTTTTATTTTTTTTATAATTATGTTAAAAAAAATATAATGTTAAAAAGGCATTTCTTTAATTAAATATATTTTAAACACTCGTGTTTGTATTTTTACCTTTTAAAGTCTGCTTTTAAAAACTATTCGAATTACACAAATCACATGTTTGCGGTTTTATTCATCATTTTCAATGTCCTCCCGGTTGCATCTTTGCCAAGGACTGTGAATTTTTCAATAAATTAAGCTGGTTTTAGACTATTGTTAAGAAGTTACGGCTGTAAGGTATATAATTTGATTTTTGGCTTAGTTTATTTATATTATACAATTCCACATTCGATTTTTGTTTCAGATGTGAACAGTGGAAGAAATCTAACGGTATGCAACTCGACTAGTTTTTACAAAAAAAAATTAATTCGATCCGTCTCTTAATCCCCGATCTAGCGCGGTTAGTTTCACGTAGTATCAACTTATTTAAGTCATTTGAACCGGTTCCGATACGTTATAATCAATGGTAATGGATTGGGTGAGTTTTGGTTAGTCGTTCAATCAACTTTCGGTTAGTTTCACTTATTTTATTCATTTGAGCCGATTCCGAAACGTTATAATCAATTTTAATAGATTTGGTTAGTTTGGTTAGTCGTCCAATCACTTTCTGTTAGTTTCGCTTAGTCTCAACTTATTTTACTTGTTTGAGCCGGTTCCGATACGTTATAATCAATTTTTCATTAACCGTCTCGTGACGTTCAGGAAAAATTTCCGTGTCGTGACGCGACTTTGAAAATCACTCGCATGAAACCACAGAGGTATTCATTTGAACCGGCTCCGACACGTTATAATAAAATTTAATGCTTTTGATTAGTTTTGGTTAGCCGCGAAAATTCGGTTTGTTTTGGTTAGTTTTAACTTACTTTAATTTGTGTAACCTATTTTAGCACGTTTTGGTGCTTTTGGTTACTTTTAGTTAGTTTTGTTTGGTCACTCAATCAACTGTCGGTTAGTTTCAGTTAGTTTAAATTTATTTTAGTCGTTTGAACCGGTTCCGATACGTTTAACCAATTTTAATGTTTTTGGTTAGTCGCTAATATTCAGTTAATTTGGTTTATTTTTAACTTACCTTAATATTTTTAATCTGTTCCGATATGTTTTAGCACTTTTTGGTGCTTTTTGTTACTTTTGGTTCATTTTGGTTAGTCGTTCAATCAACTTTCGAACTAACTATCTACTATTTTGAAACTAACCCAAAAAAAAACCCTTTTGTTCCATCAATTAGCTTATTTTAGTCATTTGAACCGGTGCCGTTATAACCAATTTTTACGTGTTTGGTTAATTTTGGTTAGTCGCCAAAATTCGGTTAATTTGGGTTAGCTTTAACTTACTTTAATGTTTTAAACTATTCCGATACGCTGTAGCCCTTTTTAGTGCTTTTGTCTAGTTTTGGTTAGTCGCTCAATAAACTTTCAGTTAGTTTTAATTTATTTTAGTCGCTTGAACCGACTCCGATACGTTACAATCAAATTTAATGTTTTCGGTTAGTTTTGGTTAGTCGCCAAAATTCGGTTCATTTAAGTTAATTTTAACTTACTTTAATATTTTTAATTTGCCCGATACGGTTTAGCCCTTTTTGGTGCTTTTGGTTAGTTGTTCAATAAACTTTCGGTTAGTTTCAGTTAGTTCCAATTTATTTTAGTAATTTGAACCGGATCCGATACGTTATAACCAATTTTAATGTATTTGGTTAGTTTTGGTTAGCTGCAAAAGTTCGGTTAATTTGAGTTAGTTTTAACTTACTTTAATTTTTTAAATCTGTTCCGATACATTTTAGTTCTTTTTGGTGCTTTAGATTACTTTTGGTTAGTTTGGGTTAGTAGTTCATCACGCATATGACATCATGTGTGGCAAATGTAGCATGCACTTTTTCGCAATTTGATGCCCCATAACAGGAAAACAGAAACATTTTCAAAGTTAAAAGTACTACGGCAGACGTAGCGCGATGAGAGAAATTCTCACAAATGCAGCCAATCACTTGAGAAATGCACCCGGTTAATTGGCCATGTTAAAGAGGACGCCAAATAAGTCAACTAGAGTGGAGGACAGCTCCGCTCGCAAAGCCATCTCCGAAAACTGACGATTTCGCAGAAAATGTGAGAGAAATACTCGTAGCGCGAGTAATGAAGTGTTAAGACCTTTAAGAAGCTATAAATTTAGTTTACTAGCTTAATATGTCCTTTTTCATATTTAAATTCCCACAATATTTGTCAGGTACTTTGAACCTTCTGCTTTATACATGTTTTAATAGATAAATCAAGTTACAAACTGTCAAATAAATTATTGTAATTGGTATTACCTTTATTTATAATGTTTTTGAATTTAGTATACGTCACTATTTTGTGTAACTTTATTACATAGTTTTATTCATTTGAATCACGTATTAAAAATTACCTTAATCGCTCAAATTCATATCAAATTAATAATAACCGAGGAAATAATTTTGCATCAGCTAATACTTTTTGAATCTCCCCTCACAGACTGCTCGCTGTTGCAGCTAGAGTAAAAACTAATTTTTTACCGTGCTGCGGCTTTTGCGTTTGATCCAAAAACATGAAACGATTTTTGCTGAGTGAATCTACTCGATATTATTTGTACTCTGCCTTGGGGTTTATTTCAATAACGACCAAAAACTGGAATAAATTTGGTTCACTAGAATTTAATGATTGTGCCCTAATCGGCAGGGAAACTGAACTAATGGAAATATGCTTAAGAACAAATTATAAATTATGTTTAGCCTATGATGACTGTGTATTAACCGATTAACCGGTTATCCGATTAACCGGCTATCCGATTAACCGGTTAACCGGTTATCCGGATACCCGGTTTTCACTATTATTCGAATACCCGGTTTTATCCGAAACCGGTTTTTAAGAAAACCGAATAACCGGTTTCAACTTTTCACGGTTTTTGCCAGCACTAGTTAATACAGTGCATTGTCTAGTTTTTCTCGTGAAATAGTCATGACGAATACCACTCGAGAAAAAATTGTGTAGACAAAATTATTCTCAAGGTTTTATTCAAGTTTGTTGCTTTTCGGCAATTTCGCTCATGACATTTTTGACAAAATCACTAGCCTGACGGCTCGTGATTTTGATACCAAAAATATCATTCGCGAAATTGCCAATCAACAAATTTTCATACCTTTCGAAAATTTTGCCGACAAAATTTTTTCTCTTGTGCTATTATATATGAAAATTTCTTATATTCTTATCACAAAATAACGTGTAGGTAATAGGTCTGAGCCGATGTAGTAAAGTCTACCTACATAGCAACAGGTGCATAGCTCGACTGGCGGCGAAATTCATGCAGTTCGCGCTGGCTATGGTTCGCGCCTAGTCGTGCGGACTCGTGCATTCGTGGCGGGCTGGCTAGGTAGACAGGTCCGTACCGACACAACAAAAGGAGTGGAACCCCGTGCAGATTTTGTTAGGTTGTTGAAAATTGCACTTCGAGAGTTTTCGGTTGCCCTGAATTTGAATAAAATAATCCAGGAGATGAAAACACCTCTATAGGAGGAATAATAGGAAATTATGCTCGGAAGGAAGAGAGTTTGGGTGGCTATATCTGAATAAAATAATGGAAAAAGAAATATTGAGCGCGTCTGCTAGTACTCGAGACTGATGTGTAAACATATCCTATAACGACGTCGGTTGTAAAAAAAAATAACAACAGCACATTGTGTTCCCAGGCGGTCACCCATCCAACTACTAACCACGCCCGACTTTGCTTAACTTCAGTGATCGGACGAGAACTGGTATTTTCCACGTGCTATGGCCGTTACCTGTACGTTTTAGCTTGTTCATAGAATAAAAACAAACACATTCGCATTTATAATAGGTTTGTTCTAGCAGCGATTTCAAACGGTACAAAGCCATCCGGAGTTTGCGCATAGCGATATAAGTGTCGGTTATATTGCTATGCGCAAACTCCGGATAGCTTGTACCGTTTTAAATCGCTGCCAGAATAAACCTAATATTAGTTAGGATTCTTTAATAATACTTACTGGCAGCTTCGGAGTGGATGCACAAAATCGACACGAAAATCTAATGCCACCAGAAATAACATCAACATATGGACACAGCTTATTTCATATTTACGTAGTCATCTTGGGCCGACATTCTTTAAAAATAAGCTGTTTTTTTTTATGGCAGTGGCACACACACTAAAGGGAGACCCTAGACGAGCGGTGTGTGTGCGAAGATGTTGATTGCCACGGGTCTTGAATATTTATAAGTTGTAATTTGTGGGAAACAGATGTCCCGGGAGTGAGTTCCACAGTGATGCAGTGCGCCAGACAAAGGAGTTCTTGTAAAGCGATGTTCTAGGTGTTTCCAGTTGTACGACGAACTGGTGCGCTCTTGCCGTCTGTCGCGACTGTCTGACAGGAGCTGCCAGGGGCGGGATGAGGCGGACCAAATCCTGGGAACATCTGCCGTGAAAGTATCTGTAAAACAGAGATATCTCGGCTACATGTCTGCGGTGTTCCAGACTATCTAGATTCCGGGTCAACGCCGGGTCGCCGATGAGACGCACAGCTCTCTTCTGAATGGAATCCATCAGCTTTAGGGTGTGCTTTGGTGCGGCACCCCAGATATGTGAGCAATATTCTAAGCACGGTATTATTTGCGCTTTGTAGAGCAAGAGCAACTGCTGCGGTGTATAGAGTTTTTTGTTGCGAAATAGCGCACCAAGCTTCTGGGAGGCTGATTTTGCGATGTTAGCAACGTGGTCATGCCAGACATATTGCTGTTGACCGAGATACCCAGCAGACCGATTGACGAGGATGAAGGAATGGTCGACCCGGCCATAATGATGTCAGGGCCCGCTGTATTGGCCCTCTTGGTAAACGTGGCTGCTTGGGTCTTTGCTGCATTGAACTGGACCAAATTTCGGTCGCCCCAAGTTTGAACTTTCTCCAGGTCTTGATTAATTGCTGTAATCTGCTCCTGTCTGCGGTGATGAGTCTCAGTCGCTGGTAAGGGTTTTTCTGATCCAAAGTGGGAGACAAGGGTACTGTCATCTGCAAAACTGTAAACACGATTATTTGTTTCCGTCAGCAGGTCATTAATATAGATGAGGAACAGAATTGGTGAAAGTATTGCGCCCTGAGGCACGCCCGCGTTGATGGTGAATGTGCCCGAGATATGTCCATCGACTGCAACGTGCAGAGATCGGCTCTTAAGGAAACTGGCAAGCCAGCTGCAGAGAGAGGCTGGCAGTCCGAAGGACGGTAGTTTGTTGAGCAGTCCGTCATGCCAAACTCTGTCGATTGCCTTTGAAATATCCAACGCAACCGCTCGAGGCTCGAGACTCTCCGTAGTTCTCAATTGCCCTACTCCATATATGAGTGACATAGGCCAATATATCTCCTGTCGATCTCTCTTTGCGAAAGCCGTATTGATTATCGCTATGGATCCAAATACACTGCGAATATAATAATTAAAAATAATACTTTTGACGGTTCGTTTAATTTAAAATATGCTTTTTTATCGTCTAAAATGCATTTAAAACGATGTTAAATGGCAAAATTGTATATAATACCGCCCTAGCGGCTAGAATCGGTTTGCGCATTTTCGTCCCATTTGCCGAGATATAACCTCATACCGCCGCGTAAGATGTTTACACCTCAAAAATAAGATATACCCCTAAAAAGTTGAGTAGATGGAAACAGCCGTTTTCCAAATATATACAGAAAATGGTTGAAAATTGCACTCCGGAGGTTTTTCAGTGCGCTACACCTGAATTAAATAATGAAAAAAATTAGTGATCGATCCCTGAAGAGCTATAAGGGGGATGAAAGCACTATCTCATGAATCTTTACAGGATACAATGCACTCCGGGGGTTCTCCAATCCGTTGAATCTGAGTGAAATAATAACATAAATTTATCTTAAAAGTCGCGGGGATGAAAACACCCTTTTTTGAATCTCTATAGGAAATTACTACGCTCTGAATATGAATAAAATAATGAAAATAATTGAGATCAAGCTTTGAGACTTGTAGGGATGAAAACACTCCCTTTTAAACCTGTACAAAAAATAATCGAGTAGATTGCAGACCGGTGGTTTTCGGGTGCGCAACGTCTGAATAAAAAATTAAATAATCTGGGAACATTTGACGAGTTGCGGAGATGAAAACACTTCATTTTGAATCTATACAGGAAATAATTTAAAAATGCGGTTCGAGTGCACTGGATCTGAATAAAATAATGAAAAAGTCGCAAATTAACCCCAGAAGCATTGGGAAGATAGAAACATTTCCCTTTTAATTTACAGGAAATCCTTGAAAATATCACCGCGAGGATTTTCTAGTGGGCTAATTCTGAATTAAGTTAAAAACAACAGGATCAACACCTGTAAAGATTTAAGGGGATGAAAACGATCTGTTTTGAACCCACAGGAAATAATCGAAGATTGCAATTCGGAAGTTTTGTCGTGATGTGGTAATGAAGAAAATCTGGGTACACCTTTAAAGAAAAATAATGATAAAAACACCCCCTACCTCGAATCTCCCCCGGAATTAATTGCAAATTGCCCTACAGGAGTTATCGGTTGCGCTATATAAGGATTTTTTTAAATTACTGAACGGAACATGAATGTTTGCGAGCGAGGGTAAATATGAAAAAATAGCCAATTTAATACAATACACACAGTATGTCCATAAATTGACTCAGAAAGAAGAAGAACTGTTTTATTTGTGCATTTTCGAAGAAAAGATTCACCTTTACTTGTCCTAAAACGTTAAAAAATTATTAGTTTGCAGTAAAAACTATACTGGACACGCAAAAATGTAAAACATATTTTACATAACCTTATAAATAAAAGTTCTTTTCCCGCTGAAGTTACTTTTATTCTTGAGGTTTTTGTACTTTTTTAAAAATTTTGCATGTACGGTATTTTTTTTTGCTAATTAATGATATTTTAACGTTTCGGGACAAGCAGAAGTTCCTATATTTGATTGATTGATGCATGACCGTGCATCGTTTAATTTATTATTAACGTTGCAAAATGTGAAAAAATTGTCAAAATCTGTTAACCCATTTTTAGTTATCTAGCATTAAAAATTGATTAGGTAGGTGTCTAAACCTACTTAAATGTTATGTTTGATTGGTTATCTAAGGTCAAATGACATGAATGTTAGTTTATAATATGATCTAAGCATGAATGCAAGGATTAGCAAAAACATCTAGAGATACAGATATTTACCTTGGTAACGCATACATATTATACCTATATCGGGTGCTGTTCGTCGAACTTATCAAAGGGTCAATTACTTTTTTCCCTAATTTTATTATTATTTTAGGCAAAATACTATTAATTAGAAGTCGTGGAAAAGCATTAAAAAAAGCTTTGCTTAAATAATAAATCCAAGCTTTTTCCAGTAAACCAGGTAAAAGTAAACCGTTGAAATAATTTCGCAAACTTTTAGTTTGCGAACCAGGTACATATTAATGAATGATAATAAAAACACCGTAGAAATAATAATAGTATAAAATATTATATTCAAATGACATAGCTTTTTCATTTAATTTTCGAAAATTTTGTCTCTAAAATAATTAGTGAAGCCAAGAATTGACCCCATTGAAATTTACATATGCTTTCGTACTCGCCCGACGATGTAACATCACAAATCGTAACCAAAAGTTTGCATTTTTTAAAAAGTTAACAGCAATATCAATGATGACCGATTACAATACAATCAATCTATCAATAAGTGATATAAATTACCTAATTAGTTTTATTAATATTAATCTCTACAACTACTTAAATCTTGAATGTTAATGCTATAATCTACTATTACTATATATACTTTAATAGAGACTGCGTTGTCCTATAGTGCTATTCATGCTCAAAAGTTAGCGTGGCGCTTATGGAGAACGGCGTTGCCAAGTTAATGTATAGTTTGTAAAGTGAGCGTTGATCGTTACGTTTTACCGTCTTTCTCTCTCAAGCCACCGTCAATCGGGGGTGACAGAAATTTGCAGTCACGGACGTACGTTAAGCTACGCAAGATAGAATATCGATTGAAACATTGAAATGCATGTAACATGCATTTCAATGGATTGAAATTCCTCAATCCTCATCTGTCAAAGTGTCAAATATATATTTATTTGTTCGTTCAACGTATTTTTCTATGTTTATTTGTGATTGTTATCGCTGATGGTACACTGAAAATAAGCAAGTTCTTATTTTAAAACTAATAGACTATTTTAATTGCGAAAAAGCAGCAGAACAAAACGCTTTTACCTGTGAGTGCAGTATATAATGTAAGTTGATACAAAAGTGCAGTCACTATATATGCTGTGGTGCGGTTTTAAAAATATATAAAGAGTAGGATTATCCTATATTATACTACTTCTTTAACATAGTCCTATTCGTATTTAACATAATTTTAAGTCTTAAAAAACGTTTTTAAGCGTTAAAAAGGCGACCTTGAGAGTTTCCAATTAGGGAAAGGAAGGTTCTTTCTTTAAAGTCTCCGGTTTGGTGCCGTCTTTGTCATTTTCCTTAAGAAAGAAAATTATATATTGTCAACTGGAAGTGTTCTTTCTGAATTTCACTGTCTAAATTAAATTTCGATAATAAGATCACAATATCAAAAGGAAGGCAAGTTTAACAGCAATAATAATTATAAAAAAAATTAAAACTTACATTATTTAGGTTAAAAGGAGATTGATTTAAAGAAATAGAAATTATAATTACTAAATGTAATAAACTCATTTAGATACCTATTACGAAATACGCTAAACATTAATAATTATGTATTTAAGGATAGATTTATGTTTAAGGAATTGGCTAATCCCACCCTTATATATCAATTTAATTACATCTGTACATTTATTTTTATTTGTTATAGAGAGTTTCTGATGGTTTAGGAATATCGTCAGCCACTGTGCAAAGAATGCATTCAAATGCAGTTCAGAAAGATGTTGACTTTAAAACCAAGCAAATGCTGCTATTATTTCCTCTCGTAGAGAGCCTCTTCACAAAGTTCATAGCCATACTATAAGGATACGCATATACACTATGTATGAGAAAGGTAATCTGCATTTAATTTTTCATTATTTTGAATAATTTATTCATTATTTCGGTTTTGTTGTAGGTGAACATATCACACGGCGTTCATTGCAAACGAATCTGATAAATCTTGACGGAGTGCAGATATCTACTACATCGTATCCTAAGACTTCCTCCCTATCACTGCTAATATAATCCTATTGAGATGGTATGATCAGAATAGAAGCGTTTACTATGATATTTGTATCAGTTCGATACATCATGTCACAAGGAAAGCTGTTTTAAATTTGTGGAATGAAGCACTTCAAAAGGTAAAAATGTAGTACAACTTTTAGATATTGCTATTTTATAAGAGAACTCTGTTTTAGACTACACCAGAAAAATAGAAAAATATGTTCATCACACAAATGCTACAATTAGCAAGGACTGGAAAAAGGAGCAATTGATAGATGCTTTGGATATATTGACCTTATTTCTTGTGACTGTGATGATGATGAGTATTATTTTAGCGATCAGTAGGAAACAATATAATTTAGTGTGCTCATAAGCACAGAAGATAATATTACCCCTTTCGTAAAACATTGGGGCACTATGATACAAGAACCTTAAATTACAACATTCCTTTCCATCGATTTTGTGATATGGTTTTTTATAATGAATGAATTAATGTGTTTTTTATGACTAGTTAAATTATAGTGTTTTATTATCTTTTGTCTTGTCTGTCATTTGTGTCTCCGGATGAGTTTTGTGGCTGGGTGATCGATACATGCCAATAGTATTTTAATATTGTATAAGTTTGTGTAAAGAAAAATAAGATTTTCAATTGTTAAAGTTAAATTATATATGCCAGACCTTTACTGTTGTTGTATATGAATCATGTTATAGCTTACTTTTGGTTATATAAAATGTTTTGTTTTCCATTTCATAAACATTTGGGAGTTATTTGGAAATAAATTAGCATATTGTTTTTGTTTTCTCTCATACTTGAATTTAATTTTATGGTGTCAATCTACTCTACTTTGTTTAAGTTACTTCATGTTAGTTTGGGTTATAACTGAGGTATAACAAATGTTAAAAATAACGTAAATATTATTAAAAGTTTGAACTAAGGTCGTAATGGTGATATTTACAGCTACATAAACATAATAAGCAAAACCTGTACAAAAACGAAATAAACTTTTACGAACCTAAGCCACAGCTTATACACTGTGCCTAAGCGTTTAAACCGTTGCACAACACAAAACTTACTTTTACCTACATATATAAAACTAAAGAAAAGGTACATGTTTGAGGTATTTCAGATTTATTTACTACAGAATACTGCTATAATGTGAAAAGATTAATTAAATGATAAAAACAACAAAAACCGTAGCTAACCGAGAAATAAAATTGCACATATAGTCAAATTTAAATATAATATGACAGTTTACTGCAATTGTAAATTTCTGTTTTTATTAATTTATTTACTGCACTTTACAGATGCTTGTAAGTTCACAATCTTATGAGAAATAACAATAAATTGGTAAAGAAAGGTCCAAGTCACATTTCAGTTGCATATCTGATATTAAAAATGTCTTTGTGATTTTTGATACTCTTCTATCGGCCAAGTTTGTTTCACAGTACATTGCTTTTGAATTGAGTTGTATGTTTCTTCAATTAACCACAATATCAATATCGCATGCATAATTGCATATTGTAGTGTGGCGGCTTTACGTCTCCCACACTTGCCTTGTATATAACATTAGAAATTAGTCTGTATGCACCATTTTTGTACATATCACCCTGTATAGATTTCGCCTTAGGTAGTTTTTATTATATTAGATTTTTAGGTTTTTCCCTCAATAACGCCGACATTGTAAATATGCATTAGCCCTAGAAAACCCTGCTTGTAAAATATTAATCTCATATCGGCTAGCCTGAAGCTCATAAACCTCGACCCTCGTAAAGGTAAATATTCAAACTTTTCCATCATAAAATCCAATCAGGAAAAACCCAAGTATAGGTAGCTCCGAAGGTACCTCGAAAAAGAACGGCAAAGAGATCCGGATGAAGAGAGGGAAAAACGAGCCGACGAAGGGACAAGATTCGACTGAGAGAGTAGAGAGAGTTAGTTCATCTAGACAGATCATACAAGCATACCCTTTGAGTCCGCTCTCTCAGTCAGGCATTCATTTCTAAAAACATCCAAGTGTAATTCTATTAGATTTAAGTATAACGACACAAAGATAGTTTGTTTTCTGTTCGCACGTAGTCACGGTAGTTTTATTTACGCTCACCCTACAGTGATAGAAAAAGGCGATTGTTGTCAGCATCATACGACAGCAACCCGCCAAAGTGGTGACCCCGACGTGATCTGATCGTGAGTGTAAACAGTGTATAGTGCCGTGCAATAAGAACATTGAAGATACGTGTAAGTACTTTTGCAAATAACATTGACTTTTCGTGATTGTTCTGACTTTTTCCGCGCTCAAAGTGATTTTTTTGTGAAACTCTAGAAATATTTTAAGCATACAATTTTTTTTTCTCTCGCTTAAAATGCCTGACAGTGTAGTAGCTAGTGACGCCTTAGTCCCGATCGCGACAAATTCCGCGCCGCGACTCCCGGATCTTGACCCGACGGACCCCGAATTATGGTTCGCGATCGTCGAAGCGTGTTTTCATCGGGCAAACATCACGGATACGCAGCAGCGATATCTAGAGATTCTCGCAAAATTGCCTCCGCGGTATATCAAGGAAGTCCGCGACGTAGTGACCCGGCCAGTAAACAACGACTCATATGATGAACTCAAACGGCAACTCATTAAACGGTTAAGCATCAGCCAAGAGCAGAAAATCAGGCAGCTTTTAGAGACTGAAACCATGGGCGACGACAAACCCTCGCAATTCCTCCGACGGCTACAGGCACTAGCAGGATCAATTGTGCCAGAGCCCTTGCTGAGAAGCATTTGGGTAAGACGCCTACCAGACGATATACAGCCGATTTTAGCTACGCTTACACAACAACCTCTTAGTGAAGCTGCTGACTTGGTGGACAACATATTCACAGCTTTGCCAACAAAACCGGCCGTAGCCGCAGTTACTTCCACTACGGTTCAGGAAACCAGCCGCCATACGCTTATACAGCAGCTAACTTTACAGCTTTCCGACGTAAAAGGAGAGCTTGCAAGCCTCAAGCAGGACATGAGCGCACCTAGAGGAGACCATAGCCCGCGATCACAGTTCCGTCCGCGATCACAATCGCGTCCGTGATCTCCATTCGCGTCCAGAGAATCGCCTCCTGCTGGTATATGCTGGTACCATTGGCGTTTCAAACAAGCAGCTAGCAAATGCACCGCGCCTTGTTCATGGACCCAGGGAAACGACAACGGCGGTCATTAGAAGCGGCTAATGATACTCGCCGCAACAACTCGCCCCGCTTGTTTGTCTGCGACCGCAAAACCCAAATCCAATTCCTGATTGACACTGGCGCCGACCTCAGCGTTTTCCCGCGACACCAAGGGCATGGTAAACAAACCAAGTCCGCCTATGAGCTCTCAGCTGCAAATGGTTCGCCTATAGCCACATACGGGATAATTACACGTAATCTAGACCTTGGACTGCGTCGCGATTTCCCATGGAGGTTTGTCATCGCCGACGTCTCCAAGCCCATCCTAGGAGCAGACTTCCTAGCATACTATGGGCTACTTCCAGACTTGCAGAGAGGCAAACTCCTAGACTCCACGACACAGCTTACTCCACGAGGCGAGGCAACTGAGTATGGAGCCCAGACAATCAAAGTTATCAGTGGCACATCACCCTTCCATACGGTCCTGGAAAAATTTCCAGAAATCGCACGACCAGACGGCGCACTCAGTGGAATTCAACATGAAACCAAGCACCACATCCTCACCACACCCGGTCCACCGGTTGCACAGAAACCGCGACGCCTGGCACCCGACAAACTCAAAGCAGCCAAAGCAGAATTCGACGCCATGCTCAAGCTAGGCCTTGCACGTCCATCCAAGAGCCCATGGTCCGCACCACTACACCTAGTTCCAAAGAATGACGACGAATGGAGACCATGTGAGTATTACAGAGCCCTGAACAGCCGTACCTGTCCCGACCAGTATGGCGTCCGCCATATCCAGGACTTCGCTCAAGAGCTGCAAGGTAAATCCATTTTTTCTACCATAGACCTAATACGCGCCTTTAACCAGATTCCAGTTGCTGAAGAGGACATCCCGAAAACCGCCATTACCACGCCATTCGGCCTGTTTGAGTTTCCGTTCATGACATTTGGACTCAGGAACGCAGCACAAACATTTCAACGCTTCATGGATGAGGTTACCCAAGGACTGGATTTCTGCTACACTTACATCGATGACATCCTCGTCGCCTCAACGTCAGTCCAAGAGCACCTTCAGCACCTGGAGGTACTTTTCCGGAGACTCAAGGAGTATGGTATCATCCTAAACCCCAGCAAGTGCGTCCTAGGAAAACCAGAGGTGTAATTCTTGGGATATCTCGTCTCCAGTGGTGGCACGCGACCCCTACCAGAGAAGGTCGAAGCAATCCGGGCCTATTCGAAGCCTGTCACGGCCAAGCAGCTCCGCCGATTCTTGGGGATGCTAAATTTCTACAGGAGGTCCATTCCCAAGGCAGCATTGACCCAAGCCCCGCTGAACAACCTTCTCAAAGACAAGGTCAAGGGGAAGGCACCACTACTCTGGACTCCGGAAGCCACCGCCTCGTTCGAGGCCTGCAAGGAAGCATTGGCTCAAGCGACGCTGCTGTCACACCCAGAAATTGATGCACCGCTCGCTATTTTCTGCGACGCCTCAGATTTCGCAGTCATCGCCGCCCACCAACAGTGGGTAGAAGGACAATGGCGACCATTAACATTCTTTTCCAAGAAACTCAGCCCTACAGAATGCAAGTATGGTGCCTATGACCGTGAACTTCTTGCTATATACCTGTCTGTGAAGCATTTCAGGCATATGGTAGAGGCAAGAAAATTCGTCATCTTTACAGACCACAAGCCATTGACGTACGCCTTCCGCCACAAGACGTCACAGATATCGCCTCGACAGTTCCGACACCCGGACTTCATCAGCCAGTTCACAACCGATGTTCGACACATTGCTGGCAGCGACAACGTAGTCGCCGACGCACTCTCCAGAATCGAGGAGATCCATGCGTCAATCGACTATGAGGCCCTAGCAACATCGCAGCGCACCGACGGAGAGTTGGCCAGACTACGACAGGACCGTTCAACAGGACTAAACCTGAAACAGATTGCAGTTCCTGGCAGCACCTGCACCCTCTGGTGCGACGTTTCGACACCTACCGCTAGACCCTTCATCACGACACCCTTCAAGAGAACAGCGTTCGATAGCGTACATCGCCTAAGCCATCCTGGCGTAAAAGCCTCAGTCAAGCTGGTAACGCAAAGGTACGTGTGGCCCTCCATCAAGAAGGACTGCAGGAAGTGGACGCAAACCTGTCCGGAATGCCAGCGTTCCAAGATCACGCGTCACGTAAAAAGCCCCGTCGGAACATATGCACCACCGTCTAGCCGCTTTGACCACGTCCACCTAGACATAGTGGTGATGCCGCTATGTGAGGGATACCGGTACTGTCTCACCATGATAGACAGATATTCCAGGTGGCCGGAAGCAGTACCATTGCAAGACCAGGAAGCAATCACCATCGCACGGGCATTCTATGAGGTTTGGATATCCAGGTTTGGCGTTCCATTGCGAGTCACCACCGACCAAGGCCGCCAGTTCGAGTCGCATCTATTCAGGCACCTCACCAACTTGATAGGAACCACCCACATCCGCACCACAGCCTACCATCCTGCAGCCAATGGGATGGTCGAGATATTTCACCGCCAACTGAAAGCAGCTTTAAGATGCCACCAGACTCGTTGGACCGAGAGCCTACCGACGGTCATGCTAGGCGTTCGAATGGCCTGGAAGGAAGATCTCGATGCAACTGCTGCAGAGATGGTGTACGGACAACCCATCCGCTTACCTGGCGAATTCCTGACGTCCCGATCACCAGACGCTATGAATGATGGTTCCTCTACCTTCATCAAGGAGCTTCGGCAACGCTTCAGCGAGCTCCGTCCCACCAATGGTAGTAACCATGACCGCAGGAGGAACATTTTCATTTTTAGGGACCTTAACACTGCCACCCACGTCTTTGTCCGCCACGACGCCCAGAAGAAGCCACTACAACAACCCTATGATGGTCCATTTCCCGTGATAAGCCGAGACGAAAAGACGTTCGTCATCGACGTGAGGGGACGCGAGGTCACCGTCACCATCGACCGACTCAAGCCAGCCTATATCCTGGACAAGGACCCGGTCGACGTACCAATCCCCCAGGACATAGACGATAGTTACGACTTGCAGCCACCACCAGTCCGAGAAGCTCCACAACCGCAGCCACAACCGCAACCACAACCACAACAGGCAGGAGACGCAAACCAGCCAGCGGCAGGAATCCATGCTCCTGCAGAGACGATTCGCCACCTACCGCAGCGGCAAACCAGATCCTGCAGACATGTCCGCTTTCCCGAGCGCTTCCAGGCTGGGTTTTCGTCATTCTAAATCACTGGCAGGGGGGTGCTGTGGCGGCTTTACGTCTCCCACACTTGCCTTGTATACAGGGTGAGTCGGGAGGAACGGACCAAATTTCAGGAGTGTATTATACACGCGAAAACAATGTAAAAAAACCCATATGTTCTTATTCGATAATCATTTGTTTTCAAGTTATAGCGTAATACCAAATAAAGAAAAGTTCATATATTAACGGTTTCCTAATCATAGCGTTCGTTTAATAAATGTTCAAATATACCGCCATTGACTTCTAAACATTTTCTGCTTCGTCTACGAAGATGGCCCTTGCTCTTCTAATTGCTTCATGTCTTTCTTCTTTAAAATTGGCTGCAGTATTTCTAATACTTCGAATTAGTGCATCCCGAGTGTCCACTTTTACTTTGTACACTTCATTTTTAAACCAACCCCATAAACAATAGTCTAGTGATGTGAGGTCTGGAGATCTTGGAGGCCAATTGAGGAGGGTCATTCCAAAGTGATTCTTATCCACTTAGGGGAAATTTTAGACAATCAAAAAAAACTTCTAATAAGAGTTCGCAAGGCTTGTTGCTTAAGTTTATGCTTTAACATAAAACATTATGAGAGCCGACAAGGTACAACCTCGGTCGCACAAATCATTTTTGCTTCCAATTACTTAAAAATTTAATTTAATTTAGGACAAGACGCGTTTTGGAACAACCCAGTGGATATGGCGCATTGTGGAATAACCTAATAAGAACAGAACCTTGTAATTTGTAATATCTAAGATGTCTAGAAAAGAAATTTGTTTTTTAAACTTTAAAAAACAGAAAAGCACTAATATTGGATTACAAATTTATTACTTACATCAGAAAACAAAGGAAGAAACAGGAAACATACAAAGCAAACATAAAATCATTAATTTTTAAAAAATTACTAAATTCTAAGGTCTTTAGATTCCTCGGAGGATTCACAGAAGATATCGTCCTCTTCAACTAGATTAGGCTCGGTGGTATCCATATCATCTAAAGTAACAAACTGTTCCATTAAATTTTTGAAAAAGTCACATTCGAGATTATCTTGCCGCCCGGAACCAAAGTGAAATTGCAACAAAGTTTGAATGTCTTTAACTTTAGCAGGTTTAATGGGCACTCCTTTTGGTAGGTCATAAAGAAGAACCATCTTTAAAAACTAACCATCTTGGAAATATTTTTTCCACGTCTCTATAGAGTCAGTGCTTTATTACAGTCATTTCTGTAATATTCTTCTCCATGCACTGTCAGATCACCTTTGTATTGCTTTTGAAGAATTATTCACTTTCATTGTGATTGCCACAACTATACTCCTTTAAAAAACTCCTTAACAGATTTTCGCCAACCAAACCTACCATAACAAAAACAATAAACTAGATTAAAACCTACCATAACAAAAAATATATTTCACAAGGACTGGAATATACGTGTCCTACCTGCTATTTCTTTTAATGTTCTTTTCCCATAAACTTGGATTAGAAACCTTCTTTCTTCCACTACCACTCGGTACTGCTCTAATTGTTTCTTCCATTATTATTATTATTATTATTATTATTATTATTATTATTATTTTTTTTTTTTTTTTTTTTTTTTTT
>MU194523.1:315-18805 GCA_016904865.1 Pissodes strobi
ATGATATTGGCGAAATAAAACGTGTTACTAAAAATTAATCGTTTACAAAATGGTATATTCTTCCAGCAAGATGAGGCTCCAGCCCACAATGATAGAATAATTCAAAACTGGCTTAACGAACATTTTCCCAGAGTATGGATAGGAACAAACGGGCCTGTTCGATGGCCACCACGATCGCCGGATCTCTCAGTTTTATATTTTTGTATGGGGCTATCTAGAAAATAAAAATACAAGGCGATACGAAAATATACAACAATTGAGACTGGCCACGGAAAACGCTTTTGCTAAATTACAAAGGCAATCATTTATATTAGAAAATGCATTAAAAAGAATTTATAAACTTTGCCAAACATGTATAATGGTCAGCAATTTGAATAATATTTGTGATTTGTTTTTCATTAATTATTCAATACATTTGTTAAGCCAGTGGCAGCTATTTTTTTTTTGTAATGTAATGTTATCATGGCTACCCACGACCGCCTACTATACGAAAAAAATAATAAAAAATGAGTTTTGTCACGTTAATTATGAAAATAAATATGGACTATGTTATGTTTTTGAACAGCTCTTGGTGAGGGGAAGAAGATGAAAAAATAATATATAGGGTGTCCCATTAAAAAAAGTAAAGTAGGGTCCGATAACTTTTTGACCTGACCCCGTATACTTATTCTGAAGGTGACACTGGATTCTACGTAAAAAAGTTATATAAGAAGCACTTTTTACTTTTTCGATAAGTTATCAGGTAGCTGAGATACGGGGGGTGTTTGAAAATGCAACATTTTCAAAAACGCCCTGTATCTCAAGAACGAATGCGGCCATAAAAATTCTGTTTGTGCCACCTTTCGTTTCACAAAAAAGTAGCACGGTGTCCCGAAAACCGCATATTTCTATTCCATATGGGTGAAACCCCATAAAACCTACGAAAACGGGACACCCTGTACTTTTGCACTCGTTTGATTTTCATTTTTTCAACTTCACTTCATGGTTCAGTCCAAAAGTCTAGTTTTTACGAACGAAAGGTTTAAATTATTTTCACTCTAGTTTCTAGCGCGGTTATCACTCCATCGTAAGCACTCGGTAGTGTAAGCAACAAATTTTCAGTTTCATCGAAACGTGTGAAGTGTTCTAGCAGGCTTTTATCAGTTTGTAATTTTAAACTAAGTAGTTGTTTTCTAAGAGCCAGTTGTGTAGCAAGGTTTCTTCTCTCATAAATAGCATCTAGGTTATTAAAAAAATTTTTTGCGGAAACTTCATCTTTGGCAAAATTCAAAAATGTATCACTGAGATACTCAAAGATGGTATTTTTCGCGATCAGGTCCTTTTTCTTCCATTGTTCGGTTATTTATTCAGGCGTCTCGTCTTTCTTCTGCCACGTCTAGTACTTCTAATTCAGCGAGTAGTGCCTTCATTCGAAATTTCCATACTGTGTTTACTGTCCATTTTTGCCGATAACTACATTTTCAGAAGCGGTAATAACTATTTTGTTAATCACAAGACCGACCGCTCACTATTGCGTAATCTGGGCCCATAACCTGTAGAAAGGTATGGGAGTTTTTAAGAAAACTATAATGCTGTCAGTAACAGTATTTTATTCCGACTGACTTACTAACGAAAAATACGATTTACATTTTATTATAGGTCTCGAATTATTCATCCCTACAAAAACGTATCGCTTGCTATGACACAGAGTTTGTGCAGCCAAAATATATTATATAAGCATAAATATGATATGTCTAACTGATATATTCTGCTAATAAGGATTATTATTATTTGAATGGAATTTTGTATATATATGTCTACAGATACTACTACACAAAAGTTCAAGGTGCATCAAACACTTCATGAAACGTGCGTCACTAGCTCTCCGACTATTTGTAATTTGTCTTGAATGTTTACATAATATTTTCCCCCTTCAAGTCCAAACTTAGGACAGGGTGATAATTTTAGTAGTTCACAACATGCAGGCTCTGTTTGCAAAATGGATTATATTCAATAGTAGAACAGTATTACCTTAGTAGAGGGTGCTTCCACCACACGTGACCTAAGATAGGCGCACATTAATGTTAGGCCGGAAATTTACAGTTGGTTTGCTAATTGAATCCGTTCTTTTATAGGGATGGCCAGCTGAAACGGTCCAAACCTAAGAAAGAGTGGAAAGAACGACAGCAAGAGGAGTTCAGTAAAAGACTAAAAGTAGAGTAAGCAGCATCAAAAAAGCTTAGAGTATTAATAGGAAACGCCATCTCAGAGTAGCAAGTGTAAGATCTGCTGTACCAATAGCGTTACATTATTCATCTACAGTTAAAGTTATCAAAGCGCTGCCTTCCGAATAAGTTTATTGAGCTAATACAATCCGCTTTTTCGGAGTATTAGGGTCTATTTTCATGCTTGGCTAATTATAGAAACATCGATCCAAATTACTTGAATTTAACTTGCAGCTGCCCTTTGATGAGGATAATTGCCAGCCGTCTGTCAGCCGTACATTGACGTTATTAATTTTAGGTCTAGATTCATTGCTTGGTAACTTTCCAATAAGTTAATAGTTATCATAACTATTGCTCCGATAACTATCCTTCTAGTAAGTCAATAATCGACTGTTAAATTGGGCTTTAACTAGTTAGGCCATGGGTTGACTTTGACAGGTCCCTAAAACTTACAAGTTGTAGCTATCCATGTATCCATATGCTAATAACAATTTTAAGCAATTATGTTTAGTGTGTTTTTTTTGTTCTAATTAGGGTGGAAAGTAATAGAGCTCACTAGATGTGAACTATCCCTAGTTAGAAGTATGAAAAATTGTAAATTTTTTTATCGTACCAATAAAATCTATTATTATTCTCTATAATCTGAAAAGAGATTATTTGTCGCAAACATTTTAAAGTACAGCCCATGTACCAACTAGTTCCTAACAGTTGCTTTCATCTGTTTGGTAAGTTACCTTACAGATAAAGAAAACTTAAAGACTGGCCTTAGTTAAGTGAGTGTTGTTTCCAGATAAGGGAGAGAGGAACAACTCTAGTCATCAGGCATAGATTTATAGGTTCATTTTGTGATAAATTCATCAGTGTAGGTCATTCTTAGTAATTTTTGATACTGGGTAAAAATAAATGGCTCGTTGAATTGTGCCAGTGGAATCATTACGTTCAACAATTTTGAATTGAAAATGGCAAGATTTTCGAAGCATATGTCAGCAATTGCATTGCAGGTGATTGAAGAGCTTAAAACTTGTTTCACAATCGACTGTGGTCAATTTTGGACCATCGTCAGTTACCAACTTTCTAATTTCATAAAATGTAATCATTTAGTTTTCATCTTATCCGTTAGGAGGTTGACCATGTGGAAACAAATACTTTATACAGTCTACATATTCATTCAAAAATTTTAGTATGCTTTCGAAACCTGTAGCATCTATTCAATTGCTTAAATGGGAACGCATATTTAAACCTTACAGAATTCCTTTTTCGATTTCTGAGAGAGTGTGTATTTTTTAAAGTGTTAGAAGGCTTATTATATTTTATGATGGATGTTTTTTCAAAATTTGAAACTTTTTTGTTTCTTAATATTTCTCATATTTTATTAATGTTGTGTAATATTCTCAGGGTCAGTACTATTGAAGTTCTCGGGAAAAAAATCCTGTACTTTCGCCATTTGTACATTTGCATTGCGCAGTTTTAGTCCTCTATCAATAACAGTATATCTCGAAAAAACTTGATTAAAAATATATATTTCCTATTATCAATTTAGAAATTAGAGATTAAGTTTAAATAGGACATGTTTTAAGGCTGTACTCGAATGAGAGCTGCTACGGTGGACACACCGCGTTCTTTGTAAGACGATTGTTAATTTGACATACATTTTCGGATCAGCATTTTCCTTCTGCGGTTTAAGGTACGTACTCTTTAAATAGAAAGAGAACCCGGCACATGTTACGATTAATGTTAAGTATTTTATTTTTTAATCTGGTGAGACGTTAATTTGTTTTTTAAATTGGTATATTTTTTAATTCTATAGATTATTTTCAGCGCCCAATTTTTTAAATGTTAAGGCCACATACAGTTTAGGCTAATTTAGAATGTCAAAAGAATTGCGCTCTGTCGGCCGTAATAGCCAACTTCAGAAACGGGATTTTGGTTTAAAGAGCTAATGAAGACAGTATTGTTCTTTAATCAACCAATAAGAAGTTGTTTCAGATTTTAGCAGACTTTAAGGATATTAGTGATATTTTAGTTTTCGTCATAAGTGTGTATATTTATATTGTGTTGTTTAACGAATGTCAGTCAATTTTCTTAAGTGCGTTGAAATATTAGGTTAGGGCTTTATATAGATATATATTTTTTGTGATTTCACTGCCTTGTTTTATCCTTTATTTTCCATTTAATACTTCGAATATTGCTGGTGATAAAAGTGAAAACAGTATTTTACGTATGGGAAGTAAAGTATAGCGATAATGCACACTTAGAAAATTTCATTCTGGTAAAAGTTGCCATCTAAAGAAAAATTTTTGAATTACCGGTACATCGTTGACAAAAAGTAGTGGTTCGCTACTCATTTTCTTTGGCGAATTGAAAGCTAAGCGTGTTTGATAATAAAATGTTTTCAATATAGTTCACAATACACCGTGCATTGGCCGAATGACGATGATAACTTAGCATATTATTAAAACTTGTAGAACACCTGTTTGGGAGCGAAATGTTAAAAATTTCTTCATGTCGCTTTCGATCCGTATTCTTACTTTTTACTGCTTTGTCCAATTCTTTCGAGGCTTTTGGGCAGTTCAGATCTAGATAGTTCTTCAAGAGATCACTTTTCAACTTCTGTTATAGACATCAGTATAACATATTCTTGGGGTATAGGGAAAGGAGCAGACTGTACCTTGACGGGCGATAGAAGAACAGCCAGTGTTGCCAAAACCTTCACCATATTTACCACTTATTATGAAAAAGTTTCTTTCACATCGTAGCACCTTTGCTAGTCTAACCTCTTGACAAATTCGAATACTTCCTGGTGAAATCTATATGCCTGAACGAGAGCTGAATCGCATATTGTGCTCGATTGTTCATTGTAACTACCATTAGCCCCGCCCGGAAAACCTTTGTGTGATTTCCTTGGAGTAAACAGCATAGATTTTATATTTTGGAAAAAATATCTACCCATATGTTTGTCCTGATAATCAGCATTGCTTACCCTCTTATAAAATAATTTGATTACTTTATGACGCGATATGAAGCAAGGCGAAACTTATATCAGAACTGTTCCAACGTACCCAAAAACAGCCTTTAAACTCATCTAGTCTTGCCAATATTCATTATATATCAAAATTGTAAAACTTATCAAATTACGATTGTTTTTAATATTATGTAGCCTCGATACGTATGTATACTCGGACTGATCACAAGAAGCATTTATTTTTTAAATATTTTTGTATACACAAGCAAATTTTGCGTGCTGAAAGTGAGGCCTTTTTCTCTTAGAAGTAAAACTTGTAAAACCAAATTAGCAAGTTAGATTTAGTTATTCAATTGTAGTGTGCGAACTGTATATAAGATTTTGTATCGGATTTTAATTAATTTAAAGAAAATAAAAGAATATTCAGTATATCATGCCTGTTTAGTTTACTTTATTAATCCTCTATAGATTCCGCATAATAAAATTATTTATCGCATTGTTGTTTACAGAAAGTACAACATAGGCATATTATATGTTTTATGTAATGATTCATCACCTGGTGTGTTTTATTGTGTTCAATGTTATTAATAGAAAATATGAAGATGATACGTAGGTAATCAAAGTGTATGGTAGAACTACCGGACTTATTCCTTTTACATGAAATTATATATTGCACGCGCTGTCACCTGTCACATTTTGTATAAAATTGTCACAGTTTTGCATAAATGTCGATATAAGTAGTGAGTTTTAAAGTCTGAAAAGTAAACACCTAACACAGTGAACAAACCATCACCTACTGAAGGAAAAAATTTTCATCTGAGTTTACACCGCTAAAGCGTAATTTTCAACATAAAATTTTCTATCCATGTGGTGTAGCAACAACAAAACAAAAATCAGCTGATCTACCGGAAAGCGGAAAACTGTTGGCTGTCAATTTCGTCTTCTACTCCTTTTGTTCTCTCCTTTTTGGGCTGAACAACCAAAGCAACACGCATTCCAGCTTCTGATGTTTGGAGAGTGCGTAACGTCACTAACAAAACAACAATAAAAACAAACTGCATTAAGATGACTTCATGCTCAAAATGCTGCAACAATTTAACACAGGAAGAAATTAACTTCAAAATGATTTGTGACTTTTGTGGGGGTATGCACTGCCGCTCCTGCTCCAAGTTGTCAACATCGGAAGCTCATGTGACCAGGCTAAACAAGAGAATCCTCCTATTTGCTTGCGATAAGTGCATCACAGGTATCAAGAGTAATTCAAAAACTCAAAATAATGTTGACCAATGTTGATATGTGTTTGGATCAAATCAAATTATGGGTTGAAGACTTAAATAAGCAAATGTTTGCAAACTTTAGCAAGGAAATAAAACTGTCATGTCATTGGACAAAAACTTGATGGTCTTGAAAAAACCTTAAATAAAAAATTTGACACTTTGTAACGGAATAAATGATTATTTCGTTATACTAAAAACTTCCCTATCTGATATTTCAAATTTATTTTCGAGAGTACCTTACCATATATTTGAATTTCTTGACATAGTATTTACTTTCAACCTTTACCTTGAACTTTGTTTTCTTTGCAAATTAATTATGAAAGAATGTCTTGCCTTTTGCTTGAATATAATTAATTTTGAGTTAATGAAGGTAATAATAACTTTATTTTCTTTGCAAATTAGTTATACACGGATGTCTTGCCGTTTGCTTAACTGATGTGTAACATCACAGATCTATATAGCTACGCAACAGATACCTCTTCCAATGCTTTTTACGCGGGGCCAAAAATGTTCACCGGCTTTCGCGAGCGGGTGAACCAGTCGTCTAGGAACGGGTCAGTGTTGCCAAGTTATCACGTCGAACAATATTCCGGCTGACTGTTTGACCCGCTCAAATCATCTAGTTTTATTATTAATATTTATGTATCAAATTAGCACCAACATATTTTTTATAAAAATACGATTTTTAAATTTTTTATTAAGTTTGATAGTTTATTAATAGCAAAACAAATGAAACGGCAATTTAAATGAACAAATTTATAATATTGATAGTAGAGTTTAAAACAAAATTATATGTCGATAAACATTTCAAAAATTCCTTTGATCTTCGAAACAAAAACCTGCGTGATAATATTATTATTTATTACAAATAAGAGATATTACAGTATAAGTTAAAAACATTTGTAATGACCTTTTACACCGATATTTAAGGTGAGTTTTAGCCCATGTTCAAGCCAAAGACATTTAACCTGAAGAGACGGGACAAATGGTTCTTTGTTTTCCCCCAACATTAAGGCACATTCTATGGTCGATAGATGTAGCGTTGCCAAATTTTTAGTTTACGAGTTACTGTACATACTTTTTTCATATTAAATTATAACACTAAATACTTCTTTTCCCCATTTTTGATTCATCAAAAACCGGTTCTGAAGTTCTTACATGTCAATCTGGCAATGCCGCTTCCCTTGGTTCCGCCTTGTTTTACCCCCAAAATATTTTGTAACAAGCAAATTTTGGAGAGGCGACGTGCGACGTTCAAATAGGCGAGGACGTGACAACCCTGGAAAACGAATGGCGCAGGAGTAGTATCGAATCGGTGTTATATAATACGGAGTATATAGATAGATTAGAAATAAGGCGTAGATATAGTTATTGTACGATAGCAGAGTCGACTCATGGCGTTATGTAATTATGATAACTGTACTGGCGAAGGTGTATTGGCGAAATAAAACGTGTTACCAAAAAATTAATCGTTTACAATTTATAGTATGCACGTAGTAAAGTAACTGCACCAATAGATTGAGAGCATTGGAGGTCGACGACCGACGGCTCTTCCCCATTCGAAGTATACTAACTTGGTAACGTTTCAAAACCAGTGAAGGCACTGCTGTAAATATGTTTATCTACTTTAATTATATTATATACCTACCTAATACGGGTACTTATTAATACAATAGCGTTATAGAAACACCCTAACAATTTACTGGTTTAGCAAATCTAAATAAACCAATTACAATTGCCAATACTCTAGATTTAATCTTTTTTTCTAGATATACCAGTTAGGAGATTTTTTTCAGTGATAGTAGCATTTATAATGAAATGAAAATATATTTTTAATAGGTATTTAATAGAAGAAAATAGTTATTAAGCTACTTTTTGAATATGTCATTAACCAGATATTTGTCATATTTATATGTTTTTAAATAAAATTTGTATGCTTCAGTTCCTTTTTATTTGTCTCAAAAATAATGATAAGCAATTTATTTTTAGGCTAGCAGTGGTATGATTTAATTTTTCGTTTAACCATTGAGAGCAGAAAAACCCTATGTGTCACAAAAACGTTTAAATCGGGATAAAATTGCGTATTTTTGGTATCTCATAAATTTCGTGTTCAGATTTGAAATTATTCAGGAAATAAGTTTTCGGAAATTTTATTTCATTATTACCTGCTGAATAGTATATTATGCAATGACCATTCATTGCAAATGTAAGTTGAATATACTTTTTTCTACGACTGCCCTGAAAATAGACAAAAACGCACTAACAACTGCTCTTGAAAACTGGACTTTTCACACACTTATTCGGGTAATTAGATTAAAGAGCTTCGTCTCCGTTTTAGAGCTTCGCCCTCAAAGGTCCCATTACCAGATCTCTAGAAAAGGGGGCCCAATTATAGGGCTTCACCCCCCGGGAGCCCCTTTTTGCAAAACTGTAGAAAATGGAACTCCTATACCAGGGGCCCCCTTTTAAGACTTGGGGCCCCCTTTTAGGGTTTCGCCCCCGGGGGCTCCATTGCTAAATCTGTAAAAAATGGGACTTCCGAACCATAGGCCCCATTCTAGGGTTTCGCCCCCCTGGGGCCCCATTTTAGGGCTTCGCCCTCGGAGCCTCTTTTTCAAAATATTTGGAAAATAGGGACCCCACTCCGGTGGCCCCATTTTAGGACTGTGCCCCTAGTTATAGTTTAGCGAGAATCTCTTACTCACGTAGCTTCTTTCATTAGGAACAAAATTTTCTGATAAATCAATAATAAAAATGTTTCCCATATAACATGTAATTTTCTACCACACTCCCAGTGGGGCACCCTGTATGTAGCAGTCGTAGAAAAAGTATAGTGTGCTACACGTGCTGAAAAGACTTTTTACACTCATGAGACTTTATGACACTCGCTTACGGCTCGTGTCACCAAACTGTCTCATTCGTGTGAAAAGTCTTATTTTCAGCACTTGTTGCACAATATACTATTTCTATTTTGGTATCAAAAAGAAGTCTTTTCGATACGCAAAGTAGTGTCGAAAAGAAGCTCTTTTCGACACTATTTTTGATGACTGGTTGCTATGATATTAACAAAATTGTGCAATGTCAAAGCTCACTAGCAAAAATTTCGACACCGTTTTGAATGGGATTCCTAATAATACAGACGTCAAAAGTGACAAGATGGCCGTCCAACTTTTGATCGCGACTTGAATAAATTAATGTTTTTCATTAAAAAACGTGCAAAATAGCACTCTTCGCCCAGTTTTGTTTGGTTTCAAATGGACGTTTTAAAGCCTGAATTTGTGCGACGCGACGCGACGTGTAGCTTTTTTAAATTTCGTGAGTGATTTCCTATAAATATTTTTTATAAACTTTATATCAAAGTAACGATGGTCTTGCGGTGTGAGGTATGCAAAATCTCCAGCTATTATCATCCGAACCTGAGTTTCCACAAGTAAGTAAAAGTAAATGAAACACAGTAGTACAGTGGGCACCTTTTTGTGATGTGATTAATTAATATTTTATAATACTTACCTATGTATGTGATTAATGGATAATCTGATATGTTTGCAGTCATTTACCAACCTCTATTAAATCATTTTTGAAGTGAATACTTCTTTGGTTTCATGGCAGTGGTTTTGCAAGGACACGGAAAAATTTCGTGACACAGCAAAATAACTATTTTGTGTTAACTAACCTTCAGAACCCATATCTAACCCAAACTAACTCAATCTAACCCACACACTATAAATAAAACATAAATATGTTTTAAATAATGCACCCGAATAAATACCATCATTTCAAATTAAACGTATTTACTTTATTGAAATTATTATTATGATGGACTCACATTTTCAAAGTCTACGTCTATGAACTGTCCTTGCTTTCGTTCAGGCGGGGGCGGGCAATACTACATTTAGTAGTGGGGACGAAGTTTGACAAAAGTTTGTACACGATACATAAAAATATAAGGAGGCGGGACAATCGTTTTGTTGATATTTTTGCAAGATTTCGGATTTTTATGAATGAGTTGTCTTTAGGTTAAATGTTTTTGGTTCAAGCAAACACCATTCACTGAATCTGATAGTGAACTTTAATTTGACATAATATAACATACGATTGCCAAGATAATGAGTAATACCATAATGTGATATGAAAGGTAAATTACAGTTCGCGACTTGGCAACACGGCGGGGCAAAACACGTCTAAATAGGAAAATATTTAAGTTTATTGCATTATTGGCGAGCGACACTTTTAATACCGGAGTAGGCATCTGTTGCGTAGCTATATAGATCTGCGGTAACATGTAATTTGGAGTTGGAAGAAGATGATTGTTTATATACATTTATTGTACCCTATATACGTTATCTTGCCTTTTGCGTTAACTTATGTGATCTTTTCGGATTTGATGGATGTAATTATCTCTACTCATTTATCGTGCTTAGCGTTATCTTGTCTTTTGGGTTAACGTATTGTACGTTGTGCAGTAAATAAAGTTATTTCTAAGGTTTCATATAGTTTAATGGCCGTTCATATCAGTCATGATCTCGGAAATTGGCATATTAGTGACTTAAAGGCACATTTTTCTGACAGTGACTCAGAGGAAAGTATTAATGATTAGATTTCTTAAAATTCTAGCAACTTATTGTTGTTATTTAAATTATCTTTCACCTTGGATTTGGTGATAATGTCTCTTTAATTTAGTTAATGCTAAATTATTTTTTCGGTGGTATCGTTTTCTTGCACCCTACACCTTTTGTGGGCTCTCTTTATCTCTCTACCTGTTTTCATTTCTTTATTCTGATAGTTTACTCCGTGTAATATTTTTTCCGGAAATGTCTAACTTCGAAGATCAAAGTTAAAGATTCAAAGTGTGAGAGACTTTGTTTATAATTGTTTTCTTTGTTTTTAACGGTTGGACTGGGCTTTGGAGTTCATTTTTGATTAATGACCCAGTAAACCCATTTTCCTTTCCTTTATTCCTGCTCGGTGAACTAAACTTTGATCAGCACAATGTGATTTAGTTATCGCAGAGCTCTTATTGGTACTAGGTCTTTGACACGCACTTATTGCAAGTGACCTTGTGGAATAAGTGGAAAATCATCTTTTCCTAATATTAAGCTTTAGATTAACGCTAATTCCTAAACAGGGAATTATTTTAGTTTAATTTTTTCCTATTATCTAATACTAAACTTTCAAATATTAAGTACAAAGGTGACTCTCGAAAATGTTCTAATTTTTCAATCTTTAAATTTTTGAAAAGTTTGATAACACGTTAATAAACTTTTCTTACCGGGTTGATGGGGAATGTAACGGAATATAAGTTATCATATATCAATCTATTCCGCTCCACTAAAGTCTATCTATTTATCAATGGTTTTCAATGTTCAGTATATTGATCGGCAGTGACACCTATCTGTGAATGGATATATTTCGCACAATTAACTATTCAAGGAGAACAGGTACGCAGATTTATATCCATTATTCGC
This sequence comes from Pissodes strobi, assembly GCA_016904865.1. Lineage (NCBI taxonomy): Eukaryota > Metazoa > Arthropoda > Insecta > Coleoptera > Curculionidae > Pissodes > Pissodes strobi. The sequence goes on from MU194523.1 coordinate 12,224, forward strand.
GAATTCGTGTAATTACAGATTTCTTTGTTGAGTGAATGCCGTCTGTTCGGAAACGGGCTTATCTCGTATAGTTGGTAATTGAAGAACGTAGTGCGTTGTTCAATACCTGTAATTTTGCATGTAATCTACAATAGATTGCTACATTTAGCGTATTTTGAGTGTTTCCTTAGTTTGACGCCGGGTTTCCGATAGCAGTTGTCACATGGTTTAAATTGCCCAATGAGAGCATTGAAAATCGAAATAGGTAGAACGTACAAAATTTTGAAACGAAGGTGTGTCATCTTGGTGAGAGCGTTGACGCGGTAAGTGTTATAATTTTCTGATCTCAAAATATTTTATTCATCCTGCATATTTTTCAATAATCTTTTCATTTTTCAAATATATAAATAATAATAATTGTTTCCAATTCACTTAATTATATTTGGCTAAAGCGAGAATTTGGCATTTTTATATTGCACTTTCGAGTGATTGACGATTTCAACAATCTTAATTTTTTATGGTGACCTTTAAGTTTGAATACCAATTTTTTGGTGGATAATTGCGTATCTTATTGGCCAAATTCGTGTAATTTGATAATGGTTTAATCCAAATATATAGAGAACGTAATTATTTCATCGTTTAGTGGTCATACATTTGATTTTACATATTTTCATTTAAATTGAACAGTATTACTTGGGAGATTCTCGGAGAGAATTTTATATGTTCCTGTAAAAGGTAGTTAATTGAATTTGAGTAGAATTTCGCTGGATTTTCCTTTGTAGTATTGTTGATCATAGTTTTTTTCAGGCTTATTTCATTAATATTTCAGTTTACTTGTAACATCAAGCGAAGCATATAATTATTAGCACTTACCGTGTCACGTTTTATCAAAGATGTATCGACATTAATTTACATATATGAGAGGTTTATGTACATGTGTGTAAATTTACCTGGGTTTTTTTCTTTATCGTTTATCTAAGTTCCTATTTCAAGGCGAGATATTGATTATCTTATCTTTATCTTTGATTAATTGAGACGTAATTTACGTTCAATTATTGTTTATGTGCCAAGGGCCATATTTATAGATTAAGTAATAGAAATTGCTTATCTGGAGTCATAAGACTCGTTTAAAGAGAGGTTGTACCTCGTTTTTTCCATTTTTTGAATTATCGTTTATGTGCCAAGGACCATATAAAAAAAGTAATAGAAATTACTTATTTTGAGTTATAATAAGACTCGTTATTTATAGAGAGGTTATACCTCGATTTTCTTATTTATCATTAAAATCTAGTTATCTTCTATTGGAAGTTGCCGAGAGCCACTGTTTGGACAAGTTTCATAATTTTTTCATAATTTTCTTTTAAATTTTTAATTTCAATCATAATTACTTTTGAATTTCATATCTCAAAGTAAAGAAAAGAAATATCTTGAGTAACAGTAATTATCAATAGTGTTATTTAACCATTAGTTATTTATAATTTTTGCTGAACTTAAAATTGTAATTTAAGTTCTGATTATATCTGCTGTAACCAGTAAATTTTCAAGTTGTCAATTAAAAATCTCCTATGTCGAACTGAGGTCCACAGGATACTTTCCAGAATAATTAATTATTTAGCGGTATAAGTTGGTCTAAAACCTGTCTTTTTTATATATGTAACAACTTCTCCAAGACGCCAACTGCACACAACCAGGTGGGAACCATCCCTAGGATTGCCGGTAAGCCCTGGATACGCCTATAGCGGGTGAGCTTATGTACAGGCGGAAGAGGTTTCCAGTGGAGGTCCCAACCGATCACGTGGTTGCAGATAACTGGACGAGTTAAGTATTTGAACGTCCAAGGAGAATTATTTTTTTTTGGAAGACCAACTTATTATAATAATTAAATTTGTTTTATTGTTCACATTGCTAGTCAATTTTGTCAAAGCTTAAACTTCATAAATTATAAGTTGTATTTACATCCGATTATATGAACTTTAACAATTTTTTTTAAACCTCATCATATTTATACTTGCAAATTAGTTGTTAAATTAATATATTGTTTTTAAAAAATAATTTATTTGATTTACTGCAGGACTGGGCTCTATAAGACACTAATTGTTCTTATCTTCATAAATTCATAATTATTGATATCTAAATATCCTATATTTTTTGTTGCATTGTCTCTAAGAGCCTGGCGCCCACAATAAAAAAAATTGTATAATTAACAAGATAACCGTTAATCTAACCTACGCCCTATTTTCATGCTTAATTAAATTAAATAAATTAACTATCCTTACAAATTGGCGAATGAGCTAGAAATTCATTACAACTTTAGCTAAGCAAAAAAACACAAACACAAGTAAGGAGTTATGTCCTACTAAAACACCATCTGAAAAGAAGACGCCAAGTAAGTCAAACGAACCAACAAACTTTGTGAACCAGCACGATGTGCAAAAAGCAATTACTACTAATCTACAGAAGTACATAGACCTGAGTAAGTCCCCATTGATTGCCAACCCGAAACCAACAATTCAACAGGAAGACCCTGTCGTTGAACGACATCAAAAATGAGATGTCAGATGTATATAATATCGAAATTAAATTGATCTTCTTAATGAAGAAGACACGAGAGCCCTTATATCTAGTAGTGGTGGACTCTAACACAACCCTTAAGAGACTGCAGCAAGTTGCCAGAACCCTGCTAAACATCAGAATCACATGGGAATACAGAAAGAACGAAAAAATAGTAATGCAGTGCAAACGATGCCAAACTCATGGGCATTCGGCGACACATTGTAGAAAATCAGTGAAATGCAGCCGGTGTGCCGGATCCCATGAAATCACGGCTTGCAACCCCAATACCGCAGCGAAGTGCGCGAACTGTGGTGGCGACCACAGGGCAATCAGCCAAGATTGCCCTGTGTACCTGTACAAGGTTAACCAAATTCAAAGTAACAACACACGTCAAGCAAAGCAAACTAAGACCCAGTACGTACCAGCTCCCTTGCCTGCCAAGCCGGCCTGGCGGAGGCAAGACGGCGAAGCAGGAGGCCGGGGTACAAATAGAAACATGACCAGACAGAACCAACCCCAACCCCTCCCAGACGGCAAGAAGAGTTATGACAAAGAATTTCCGAGCCTTGACAGAGCAACAAGAACCGCACAGTCCGCGAACGTAGAAACCAAACAGCAGCCGAAAAATGTAAGTAACCAGGCCAATGCTAACCCTAATAATATTGCATTCAGTGTCTCTCGACTTTCTAACGTAATAAATGAAATTAACTCTTTGATTAACTTGGAGGAGTTGTTTTTCGCCTTAGACGAGTATGTCTCCATGCTAAGGTCATGCAACGGCGAAAAACAGCTCCTAATGCAAGCATCTATAAGATTTTTCACCACAGAATTCGCAAAATACAATATATAATTGTGTTGCTATTTTCACCGTTTATGTATGATCTATAAATGTTTAATATAATATCATGGAATTCTAATGGAATCAAGTATAAGCTTGGTGAATTCCGCAATTTTCTGTATAAATCCCGTCCCCAGATTGTTTTTCTGAATGAAACACGGCTCGATCAAAATTTCAAATTTAAAATCCGAGAATATAGCATTGAAAGATCGGATAATTTAGGTGGGCGTGGAGGAGGAGTGGCCTGCCTGGTACACAAGTCGGTCGTTTATAAGCGGCGCATAAATCTGAATACTGCCATTCAATACGTAGCACTCGAGCTGGACGGCGGCTTGTGTATCGGGGGGGATACGCTCCTCCAAATCAGCGTCTATCAGAACAAGATTTCCTAGCTTTTTTATTACCAGGGCGCAAATCTATCTTGATAGGCGACCTTAATGTCCATCACACTAACTTTGGAGACAATAGGACTGAGCAGAAAGGCAGAGTATTGCATGCCATTATCAATAACAATCTGGATATCCGATACCATCGTTCGAACGCCCCGACATATCACCATCCCGCTGAAAACTTCAGACCTTCCTACCTGCTGGACATAGCGATCTCCCGAGGGATGGCTAGGCTTGGCCCGCTTAAGGTTATAAGTGACCTAAACTCGGACCACCTTCCAGTCAGTATGAGTCTGTCGGCATTAAGGTTCGACAGGCGGCCGGAAGCCTGCGTGACATCCGTCGTGTACACTAATACCGACTGGAGGGTGTACCGAGAAAGGTTAAATGAAGCCACGGTCATCCCCCGGCAGATCGAAACCGTCCAGGAATTGGAGACTGAGGTTAACACATTAACTTCCAACATCCAGCGCGTCCGTGACGCAATCTGTCCGGTAGTCAGGAGGAGGCCATACGTGGAAACTCTTCCTGACGAAATCCTTGAGCTTATCAATTTCCGGAACCGGTTACGACGTAGGTGGCAAAGAACTAGAAATGCAAACGAAAGGCTTCGTGTGAACGCCATTACTGATCAGATTAAGCAACGCATACAAGAGCACAGAAGTGCAAAATGGATGAGCTTCGTGAATGAACTAGGCACGGAGGAAGGGTCCTTATGGAAGCTCGCAAGGCGAGTTCGCAATGCTCCCCCTCAATTCCCGGTGCTAAAGCACCGAGGGCGTGAAATCCTGGACGACCAGGGCAAGGCGGAAGCATTTGCGGACTCTCTTGAAGAGATCCATAGGCAAGTCCCTGACTCCGTGCCATTGCACAGGGAAATCACGGAGCGAGTCCGCTTGTTTGGCGGCCGGGCTTACCCGATCCCGCCGTCGGTAATGCAGAAGCTTAGAGTCACCCCTAGCGAAATTTCTAAAGTTTTGAGCCGCCTACCGAAAAACAAGGCTCCGGGAATTGATAATATTCCCTACCTGCTCCTTAAGAACCTCCCGAAGAAAACCATTATACAGTTAATGCATATCGTAAATGCCATAATTCGCTTGCAGTACTTCCCATCCCCCTGGAAGACTGCGAGAATTGTACTGTTCCATAAACCGGGGAAAGACCCGACTCAAACCTCCTCGTATAGGCCTATCTGTTTACTGAGCACACTAGGTAAAGTAGCTGAGAAGCTTCTGCTGTCGAGGCTTGGTGGGGCAGCCGAGAAGCTGGGCATACTCCCTAAGGAGCAGTTCGGCTTTCGCAGCGGGCACAGCACATGCATGCGTTCGACAGGGTGTGGTACGACGGCCTGCTACATAAGCTCTATATAGAGCACGGATACCCGCTCTATTTAGCAGCGCTGATCGGATCGTACCTTGCCGGGCGCTCCTTCTCAGTGAAAGTGGGTAACGCCACATCAACTTTAAGGCCAATTCAATGCGGTGTCCCGCAGGGAACGGTGCTTTCTCCGCAGCTTTTCAGTTATTATATATCCGACTTTCCTAACCACCCGGACGCGTCTGCAGCGTTTTACGCAGAGGATACCATCCTTTACTCTAGTGCCCCTCACGCGCATTCAGCCGTTGATAACTTGAGTCGGTACATGAACGTGATCCTTAACTACTATGAAACGTGGAAAATAAGGTTAAACGCCGGTAAGACGGAACTAGGCATTTTCACTAGAAAACGGTCCAATCAGGACACTCAGCCTTTAAGAATACTAGAAACCGATATCATGGCGAAAGATCAAGTAAAGTATCTGGGAATAGTGCTTGACAGGGGGCTTAGGTTCCAAAAGCATATATCATACGTCAAAAGTAAAAACATGATGCTAGTCAAAAAACTGGGAACACTAATAAGGCACAGGTCGGTTCTTAGCCCCGGAAATAAACTAATTCTATATAAGGCCATTACGAGGCCGACGCTTTTGTACGGGGCACCGGTATGGTGCTCCGTGGCTGAAGGGCATCTTAAAGCAATACAAGTGTTGCAAAATAGACATCTCAGGGCGGTCTTTTCGGCGAGCATATACACCAGAATCAGGGACCTGCATGACTGGGCGGGCATTGAGTACGTCCGCGAACACATTGACCGTCTGGCATGCAGGTTCTATGAGATAGGGGTGCGTGGCTCGCCGGAAACGGCGCAAATAGCCGAACAACGCTTTGACCCGGAGCGACGGCCATACCATGGGCCAATTCATAAAAGAACAACGCTGTACTACCTCGAACCTAGGCCCCCCTAAAAGCAATAAAAAGACTGGATGTATATAGGCACAACTGTAAATATCAATTTTAAATTTGTAAATAGTCAGAAGTAATATTCATACGAGTAAGGTGTCCCGAGGGATAAATAACCAACCCTTACTGCTTTTTACCCCTGTTTACAGACATCAGGTATTAGGAGCACAGAAGTGCACCGGATACAGCAATCGAATCGAGGTAGTCGAGCAGACTCCGCCCACAAAGCACGGTGGGCGGAGCCTGCTTGATATACTCGATGAGCCTAGAACCACGTATAAAACACGAAACCGGCTCAAGTTATAGTCATTCAACGTACGCAATGGCTCCTGCGTTCCTTGCACCCTGTGAGTGAATTATGGTTTACGATGCACTAGCCCCTTGATATGATTACCCCTTGATATTATCACACCCTCACCAGGGAGATGCCGCATTGATGCAAATCCCATTAATGTATATAATGTACATATTGTAAATAAAGTGTGAATGAGAGAGAGTGAATGAGAGCGTGACATATACAAAGTGAAGTGGAGTTTTTAAGTAA